>JARQOD010001017.1:0-70276 GCA_033576555.1 Oophaga sylvatica | reverse complement strand
AAACCCAAAAATCCCTGAAGAGCCTTTAATGAAGTAGGCTGGACCCAATCACAGATGGCCCGAACCTTGACCGGGTCCATTTCAACAACAGATGGGGACAAAATGAATCCCAGAAATGAAATCCTCTGTACGCCAAAAAGACACTTTGATCCCTTCACATACAGAGCATTCTCTCTCAAAATCTGGAACACAGTTCGAACATGTTTCACATGAGAGTCCCAGTCATTAGAAAAAATCAAGATATCATCCAAATAAACAATCAGAAATTTGTCCACAAAATCCCTGAAAATGTCATTCATGAAGGACTGGAAGACGGAAGGAGCATTAGTGAGCCCAAAGGGCATCACTAGGTACTCAAAATGCCCTTCAGGGGTATTGAATGCCGTCTTCCATTCATCCCGTGCTTAATGCGAATAAGGTTATACGCCCCCCTGAGGTCAAGCTTGGTAAACCAAGTAGCGTTTTTCACCCTGGAAAACAGGTCAGAAATCAAGGGTAACGGGTATTGATATTTCACAGTAATATTGTTCAAGAGACGATAATCAATACACGGCCTTAATGAACCATCTTTTTTGGCCACAAAGAAAAAACCGGCACCTAAGGGTGAAGAGGATGGTCTGATATGACCCTTCTCCAATGATTCCTTGATATAAGACCGCATAGCGTCATGTTCAGGTACAGACAAGTTAAAAAGGCGACCTTTAGGGAATTTACTACCCGGCACTAATTCAATAGCGCAGTCATAGCTCCTATGGGGAGGCAAGGATGCAGATTTACTTTCGCTAAACACATCAGAAAAATCAATCAAAAAGTCAGGAACATCCTGAACCTGGGGGGAGGCAGAAAAAACAGGAGTGTTGGTATTAACACATTGGCAGCCCCAACTGGTTACAGACACAGATTTCCAATCCAAAACAGGATTATGAGACTGTAACCAAGGGAAACCCAGCACGATAATGTCATGCAGATTATACAAAACCAAAAATTTGCAGCACTCCTGGTGATCAGGTTCAACCCTCATTATCACCTGAGTAGAAAACTGGGGTTTATTCTCAGCCAAAGGGGTAGAATCGATCCCCAGTAGGGGAATAGACTTCTGTAGGGGTATCAAGGGAAACCCACAACGTTTAGCAAAATCATAATCCATCAGGTTAATAGCTGCTCCAGAATCAACGAAAGCCTGAGCAGAAAATGAGGACAGAGAGCATATCAGAGTGACAGTTAATAAAAACTTAGTCTGAACACTACCCAAGACAACTGAGCGTGCAAAACGTCTTCCCCGCTTAGGGCAGACTGAAATAGCATGAGAGGCATCACCACAGTAGAAACATAAACCATTGCGCTTTCGAAACTCATGACGCTGTGCCCCAGACACCACTCTATCACACTGCATGGGTTCAGAAGCTGGCTCACAAGGCAACACCATTCCACGCATACTTCTCCGCTCACGAAAACGTCTGTCAACTTGAATCGCCAATGACATAGAATCATTGAGACCAGAGGGGACAGGGAATCCCACCATAACATCCTTTACATTATCTGACAGACCCTTCCGGAAAAGGGCTGCAAAAGCGTCGTCATTCCATTTGGTCAGGACTGCCCACCTACGGAATCTCTGACAGTATAACTCAGCGTCATAAGGCCCCTGATTTAATGCTAACAAGGCTTTTTCAGCTTGATCAGTGACATTAGGCTCATCGTACAATAACCCCAAAGCCTGAAAAAATGCATCAACATCACTCAAAACAGGATCCCCAGGTGTCAGGGAAAAAGCCCAATCCTGAGGATCGCCGCGCAGGAGAGAGATGATAATTTGAACCTGCTGCGCTGCGTTCCCTGAGGACTTAGATTTTAAGGCAAAAAACAATTTACAATTATTTTTGAAATTCTGAAACTTAGCTCGATCCCCCAAAAACAAATCTGGCATGGGGATCCTAGGTTCCACAACAGGCAACCCAGCAAGATAGATAGCAATACTCCGAACCTCAGTTGCAAGCTGATCCACACGGCCAGACAACCGTGCAAACTCCATTGAGAGACAAGATCCTCCCCAGTACCCAGAGATACAGAGGGAAAAAAAAAAAAAAATGCAACAAATAGAAAAATATCTCTGACAACTCTGACAACCTTTTTTCTTTCACAATATTTTTTCCCTTCTGTGAGTACCATACAAATTTCAATTTTTTAGTCCGGTGATACTGTTATGTTTCGGTAGCTGAGGAGTGCAGGTAAAAAAGGAAATACACCAGAGCAGTTGGAATCTATGAGATTGCAGTACCCTGACTAACCACCACAACTAGAGGCAGCCGTGGAGCGTTCCTACGTTGGTCCTAGACGCCTCGTCACAGCCTGAGAAACTAACTACACCTAAAGATAGATATAGGAAAGCTATCTGCCCCGGAGCAGAACCCCAAAGACACTAGAAAGCCCCCAAACATGTAATGGCGGTTAGACAAGATGAAATACTGACACAGAAAGAAAATAGTATGAGCAAACGCTGGGGCCCAAACTAACTAAACAGAAAAGGACAGGAAGGGCACTTACTGCAATCCCAGAAAACCCTGAAAAGCGCCAACTCTACTAATTTCAAAATACCTGAGATCACACGACCTCTACCACCCAAATCAGCTCTCTGGTGTAACAAAATCAAAACAGCAGCCACTGAAAAAACTGGAAAAAGCAAAAGCACAAACATAAGTGGCTGAACAAAACCGAGAGGGCAGAAGCCCCCGGAGGGGACCCTGAAGGCCCCACAGAAGTGCAGGACAAAATGCAAAAATATAGCACAAACACAAAAGAAGAAAATGTCTTATCTGTTAGCAGGAGATGCAGACACGACACAGCAGGCTACAAGGGAAACTGGAATAAAGGATTCAGACCAGAACAATTGATCACCGGCAACCCTGATGGGAAAGTGACTCCTTTATATAAGACCAGTCAGTAACACCTGATTCCCACTCCTCACAATCTTCACTGAACAGACCAGCACCGCTAGTAACCACCAGAGGGAGTCTCTGCTCAGAACTCATCTCAAACCCATTCACAACAGTACCCCCCCTTGAGGAGGGGTCACCAAACCCTCATTTGAGCAACAGGATGAGTTCTATGATACGCACGGATGAGTCTCCTAGCATGGATGTCCGAAACAAACACCCAAGAATTGTCTTCCTGACCATAACCTCTCCACTTAACCAAATACTGGAGTTTCCGTCTAGAAAAACGAGAATCTAATATTTTCTCAACCACATACTCCAGATTGCCCTCAACCAAAACAGGGTCAGGAGGCACAGCAGCAGGAACCACTGGCTCAACAAACCTCTTCAACAAGGACTTGTGGAACACGTTATGGATCTTAAATGTCCCTGGAAGAAGCAAACGAAAAGAAACAGGATTAAGAATCTCAATGATCTTATAAGGTCCAATGAACCTAGGCTTAAATTTAGGAGATGCTACTCTCATAGGAATATTCTTTAAGGACAACCAGACCAAGTCCCCCACTTTAAACCGAGGACCATCAGTCCTATGCCGGTTAGCAAACCGCTGGGCCTTCTCCTGAGAGAGGGACAACCTCTCCACTACCTGGTCCCAAATCTGCTGCATACGCTCCACAACAGAGTCAACACCTGGACAGACAGAAGCCTCCGTCTGTCCTGAAGAAAATCGAGGGTGAAACCCAGAATTACAGAAAAACGGAGACATCAAAGTGGCAGAGCTAGCCCTATTATTAAGAGCAAACTCAGCCAAAGGTAAAAAAGAGACCCAGTCATCCTGATCAGCAGACACAAAGCATCTAAGATAAGTCTCCAATGTCTGGTTTGTTCTCTCAGTTTGACCATTGGTCTGAGGATGAAATGCCGAGGAGAAAGACAATTGAACACCCAGTTTAGAACAAAAAGTCCTCCAAAATCTGGAAACAAACTGGACTCCTCTGTCAGACACAATGTTCTCAGGAATGCCGTGTAAACGAACCACGTGCTGAAGGAACAACGGCACCAAATCAGAGGAGGAAGGCAACTTAGGTAATGGCACAAGATGTATCATTTTGGAAAACCTATCACAAATTACTCAGATGGTGGTCATTCTCTGAGAAACAGGAAGGTCGGAAATGAAATCCATAGAGATATGGGTCCATGGTCTCTTGGGCACAGGCAATGGCATCAACAAACCACTAGAGCGAGAGTAAGGCTTGGAGCGAGAGCAAGTCCCGCAGGACTGCACAAATTCCCTGACATCACGAGACAAGGTAAGCCACCAAAAGGACCGACTAACCAAGTCTCTGGTATCAAAAATTCCGGGATGCCCAGCCAATGCGGAACAATGAATCTCAGACATCACACTCTTTTTCCACTGGTCAGGGACAAACAATTTTCCAACAGGGCAGCACTCGGGCCTATCCTCCTGACACCCCTCCAGAGCAAGTCTCAAATTGGGCGAGATGGCGGAAAGAACTACACCCTCTTTCAAAATAACAGAAGGATCAGATAACTCGGGAGAGTCCGCAAGGAAACTCCTCGAGAGGGCATCCGCCTTAACATTCTTAGTGCCAGGAAGAAAGGAAACCACAAAATTAAAACATGTGAAAAACAAGGCCCACCTGGCCTGTCTAGGATTGAGTCGCTTGGCAGATTCCAGATAGACCAGATTCTTATGGTCCGTAAGGACCACCACCTGATGTTTGGCTCCCTCCAGCCAATGTCTCCACTCTTCAAAAGCCCACTTCATGGCCAATAACTCCCGATTACCCACGTCATAATTACGTTCAGTAGGAGAAAATTTTCGAGAGAAAAAGGCACAAGGGTTACTTTTAGAGGTCTCTGGATCTTTTTGGGACAAAACGGCACCTGCCCCAATTTCAGAGGCATAAACCTCCACCTGAAATGGCAGAGAAACATCAGGCTGCCGTAGAACAGGAGCAGAAGTGAATCTCTGCTTAAGTTCCTGAAATGCAGAGACTGCCTCAGGAGGCCAATTCACCACATCAGAACCCTTTCTGGTCAGATCAGTTAATGGTTTAACAATAACCGAGAAATTACCAATAAATTTACGATAAAAATTGGCAAAACCCAAAAATCCCTGAAGAGCCTTTAATGAAGTAGGCTGGACCCAATCACAGATGGCCCGAACCTTGACCGGGTCCATTTCAACAACAGATGGGGACAAAATGAATCCCAGAAATGAAATCCTCTGTACGCCAAAAAGACACTTTGATCCCTTCACATACAGAGCATTCTCTCTCAAAATCTGGAACACAGTTCGAACATGTTTCACATGAGAGTCCCAGTCATTAGAAAAAATCAAGATATCATCCAAATAAACAATCAGAAATTTGTCCACAAAATCCCTGAAAATGTCATTCATGAAGGACTGGAAGACGGAAGGAGCATTAGTGAGCCCAAAGGGCATCACTAGGTACTCAAAATGCCCTTCAGGGGTATTGAATGCCGTCTTCCATTCATCCCCGTGCTTAATGCGAATAAGGTTATACGCCCCCCTGAGGTCAAGCTTGGTAAACCAAGTAGCGTTTTTCACCCTGGAAAACAGGTCAGAAATCAAGGGTAACGGGTATTGATATTTCACAGTAATATTGTTCAAGAGACGATAATCAATACACGGCCTTAATGAACCATCTTTTTTGGCCACAAAGAAAAAACCGGCACCTAAGGGTGAAGAGGATGGTCTGATATGACCCTTCTCCAATGATTCCTTGATATAAGACCGCATAGCGTCATGTTCAGGTACAGACAAGTTAAAAAGGCGACCTTTAGGGAATTTACTACCCGGCACTAATTCAATAGCGCAGTCATAGCTCCTATGGGGAGGCAAGGATGCAGATTTACTTTCGCTAAACACATCAGAAAAATCAATCAAAAAGTCAGGAACATCCTGAACCTGGGGGGAGGCAGAAAAAACAGGAGTGTTGGTATTAACACATTGGCAGCCCCAACTGGTTACAGACACAGATTTCCAATCCAAAACAGGATTATGAGACTGTAACCAAGGGAAACCCAGCACGATAATGTCATGCAGATTATACAAAACCAAAAATTTGCAGCACTCCTGGTGATCAGGTTCAACCCTCATTATCACCTGAGTAGAAAACTGGGGTTTATTCTCAGCCAAAGGGGTAGAATCGATCCCCAGTAGGGGAATAGACTTCTGTAGGGGTATCAAGGGAAACCCACAACGTTTAGCAAAATCATAATCCATCAGGTTAATAGCTGCTCCAGAATCAACGAAAGCCTGAGCAGAAAATGAGGACAGAGAGCATATCAGAGTGACAGTTAATAAAAACTTAGTCTGAACACTACCCAAGACAACTGAGCGTGCAAAACGTCTTCCCCGCTTAGGGCAGACTGAAATAGCATGAGAGGCATCACCACAGTAGAAACATAAACCATTGCGCTTTCGAAACTCATGACGCTGTGCCCCAGACACCACTCTATCACACTGCATGGGTTCAGAAGCTGGCTCACAAGGCAACACCATTCCACGCATACTTCTCCGCTCACGCAAACGTCTGTCAACTTGAATCGCCAATGACATAGAATCATTGAGACCAGAGGGGACAGGGAATCCCACCATAACATCCTTTACATTATCTGACAGACCCTTCCGGAAAAGGGCTGCAAAAGCGTCGTCATTCCATTTGGTCAGGACTGCCCACCTACGGAATCTCTGACAGTATAACTCAGCGTCATAAGGCCCCTGATTTAATGCTAACAAGGCTTTTTCAGCTTGATCAGTGACATTAGGCTCATCGTACAATAACCCCAAAGCCTGAAAAAATGCATCAACATCACTCAAAACAGGATCCCCAGGTGTCAGGGAAAAAGCCCAATCCTGAGGATCGCCGCGCAGGAGAGAGATGATAATTTGAACCTGCTGCGCTGCGTTCCCTGAGGACTTAGATTTTAAGGCAAAAAACAATTTACAATTATTTTTGAAATTCTGAAACTTAGCTCGATCCCCCAAAAACAAATCTGGCATGGGGATCCTAGGTTCCACAACAGGCAACCCAGCAAGATAGATAGCAATACTCCGAACCTCAGTTGCAAGCTGATCCACACGGCCAGACAACCGTGCAAACTCCATTGAGAGACAAGATCCTCCCCAGTACCCAGAGATACAGAGGGAAAAAAAAAAAAAAAAATGCAACAAATAGAAAAATATCTCTGACAACTCTGACAACCTTTTTTCTTTCACAATATTTTTTCCCTTCTGTGAGTACCATACAAATTTCAATTTTTTAGTCCGGTGATACTGTTATGTTTCGGTAGCTGAGGAGTGCAGGTAAAAAAGGAAATACACCAGAGCAGTTGGAATCTATGAGATTGCAGTACCCTGACTAACCACCACAACTAGAGGCAGCCGTGGAGCGTTCCTACGTTGGTCCTAGACGCCTCGTCACAGCCTGAGAAACTAACTACACCTAAAGATAGATATAGGAAAGCTATCTGCCCCGGAGCAGAACCCCAAAGACACTAGAAAGCCCCCAAACATGTAATGGCGGTTAGACAAGATGAAATACTGACACAGAAAGAAAATAGTATGAGCAAACGCTGGGGCCCAAACTAACTAAACAGAAAAGGACAGGAAGGGCACTTACTGCAATCCCAGAAAACCCTGAAAAGCGCCAACTCTACTAATTTCAAAAATACCTGAGATCACACGACCTCTACCACCCAAATCAGCTCTCTGGTGTAACAAAATCAAAACAGCAGCCACTGAAAAAACTGGAAAAAGCAAAAGCACAAACATAAGTGGCTGAACAAAACCGAGAGGGCAGAAGCCCCCGGAGGGGACCCTGAAGGCCCCACAGAAGTGCAGGACAAAATGCAAAAATATAGCACAAACACAAAAGAAGAAAATGTCTTATCTGTTAGCAGGAGATGCAGACACGACACAGCAGGCTACAAGGGAAACTGGAATAAAGGATTCAGACCAGAACAATTGATCACCGGCAACCCTGATGGGAAAGTGACTCCTTTATATAAGACCAGTCAGTAACACCTGATTCCCACTCCTCACAATCTTCACTGAACAGACCAGCACCGCTAGTAACCACCAGAGGGAGTCTCTGCTCAGAACTCATCTCAAACCCATTCACAACAGTACACTCACTCAGTGGCGCGAAAACGATGGCAGACCATTCTAAATGGTACTGCAATGTAAGATCGTGCCCCACAGCTCTTGAGTTCCGCCTCCTCATCCTCCTCAGTGTGCGGAAACTAACACGAAGGTCCCGCCTCACTACAAAAGAGGGGCCCTCTCCAGATGCTAATGACACATGTGACTTGGCAGAGATGGCTAATGGACACGAGCAGAAGTGTGAAGGGATGGAGCAGTCAGAGCTCTCCCCCCACGGAAGCGACCCGATCGCCACGGAACCACCGTTGGGCACCCGGCCTGGAAACCCTCCTACGCTGCAAGAAGCGGAGGATACCCTAAGAGGCCTGGCCCGGCACCGGAAGGAGGTCGCCAGGATGGAAGCCAGCTGGCGTGCCCTAAAACTAAACTTGGAGCGGCGCCAATCCCTCTTACCTGAAGTGTCTGTACCGGAAGGTGAGGCACCCGTTCTAGTAGAGGAGTCCGTGCGGGCATCCCAGCCCTTGCAATGTGATCCGGTTGACGTTGTCGCAGTGGAGGCACCCGTTCCTGCAAAAAACGCTGCACCGGCAGCACCCCAGATCCCGCTGTCTGCCCCCGTCGCTGAGACAGAAGAAGCGACACCCGTCCTCATGGAGGAGGCCGCGCAGGCACCAGAGGTCTACCTGTCTGTACCGGAGCCCCGACTGTCATCTGTTCCAGAGCCGGCTGCTTCCTCCGCAGGTGAGCGCCGCCAGGACTGTCGGGCGCCAGGAGAGCTGCCGCAAACCGGACATCGTAAGCTGCAGTTTGATGGTGGAGACATGGAGATGCTGGTGGAGGAGAATTACAACCGGCGTCAGGAGGAAGAGTGGAGACGTCGGGAGCGGGAAGCAGAGCGACAAAGGGAGCAGCGAGAATCCCAAAAGCTTCGGCAATGTCACCTGGAGAAGGACCGGGCAGATAAGGAGCCACGGCGTAAGGGTGCAGTACGGAACTTTAAGTTAAAAGGTGGTTGGGGCTTCATCCAGGAGCCTGGACTTTATTTAGAAGTGTTTGTGACCCAGCGGGACGTGGAGACTCACCTCCCAGAAGGACACCCGGGGAGGGACCTGTTGCCAGGAGACTTGGTGACTTACACCCGACACTGGGGTTACAATGGATGGTACACCCTAAATGTTACCAGGTGCGACCCCTACTCCCCAGAGTGTCAGGAACCTGTGAGACCCTCGGAGCCTTCAGCCTCCCACATCCAGGCCTCTGCACAAGTGCCCACCCCACGCCGTAAATCTCCCCAGCCTCCCTCAGTGGTCTCCTCAGCAGCCCCAGCTATGGACATGATAATGATAGCTGGCCCGTACCCGGCGCCTGTTAGGCCCCCTGGGGTTCGTTCAGTCCGGGACATAGGGCTCCAGACCCGGAGGGAGATGAAAGAGGTGGCCACACAGACACAGATAGCGGGTCACGACTTGACTGTACAGGCCACACGACGTCATCAGGTCCTGGTGGTCCTTGGTGTCTCGGATGTTTGGCAAGCATCAGAAGAGTACCAGGTGGTACCTGGAACACCCCTGCCAAAGAATTATAAATAACCCGGACAGGGTCCCTGTATGTAAATAGTTAAAATGTTGATGTACCCGGACGGGTGAATGTTCATAAAAAAGTTTTTTAATTTAATAAAAAACACAACACAGTTTTCATTACTTTTATTACAGTCTCATCCTGCGACGCCATCGATCTCCTGTAAAAAAATGAAAAAAAAAAACAGCAGTATACCACCTGTCCGACGCAGTCCATAGTAACGAGTGTCCCACGACGATCCAGCTCTGCTACATCAGAATGACAGGCAGAGCCTGTCATCCCGGCGCAGCACAGCTGATTACCTGCTTCCCCGGCGGTGACGTCATCGGACTGGTTTACGGCCGGGATTACCCTGCAGTCACTGCAGTTATCGCGAAAAACTGCATGTGACCGCCAGGGAGAAGATAATGGCGGCCATCAAGCAGTCCAGGACGTGACCGCCGGAGATCTTCTGCCAGGTAAGTGCCGCTGACTCCTTACAGACCCGACCGACGGACACTCACAGTGACAGTGACAAATCCGATTCCGGTATCCGATATGACGAAAATATCGGTACTCGGAATCGAAAGCCCGATACAGCTAATATCGGCCGATACCCGATATTTGCAGTATCGTATCGCTCAACACTACCGCTGAGCCGTTTGCAAATATACCAAGTTCTTGTGGTCGGTGAAGACTTGGAAGGGAAAACGAGCTCCCTCCAGAAGATGTCTCCACTCTGAGAAGGCCAATTTCATAGCCAGCAACTCCCTGTCCCCGATGGAATAATTCCTCTCTGCTGGTGTAAAGGTCTTAGAAAAGAAGAAGCAGGGATGCTTCCGACCTTGAGCATCCTTTTGATATAGGACTGCTCCAGCACCAACAGAAGAGGCGTCCACCTCTAAAACAAACGGTTTATCAACATCAGGGCGATGTAATATGGGAGCACTGGCAAAATGCGACTTGATGGAAGAGAATGCCTTGGAGACCTCCTCAGACCACAACTTGGGATTTGCTCCCTTCTTGGTGAGGGCTACCAAGGGAGCTACCAAAGTCGAGAAATGGGGAATGAACTGGCGATAATAATTAATGAACCCCATAAAGCGCTGCACCGCTTTAAGAGAATGGGGTTCTTGCCAGTCCATTACAGCCTGTAGTTTGGCAGGATCCATAGCCAATCCCTGGGCAGAGATGATATAGCCCAGAAAAGGTAAGGACTAGTGTTGAGCATTCGGATACCGCAAGTATCGGGTATCGGCCGATATTCGCTGTATCGGAATTCCGATACTTAGTTCCGATATTTTTCCAATATCGTATACCGGAATCGGAAGTTCCCATAATTCTTTGAGAGGCAATGTGATTTTAGTCAGCCAATGAGGAATCTTATGAAGTGTGGGCACATCCTGTAATGCTGCGGTCATCTTAACTAATGGCATGGCTGTGATTGGCTGCTGAAATGATGTCAGAATGCACTATAAAAGGCGCCGCCGCCATTTTAGCGTCACTGTGCTGTGAACTCAGTTATCGCTCAACACTACTCTTCACCTGAAGGATTGCACTGATGGAAGCAGTAAATAGCCCCAGAACTCTGATGGCTGAATGCAAAGAGACAGGGGAGAATTATAACTTTTTCTTGAAGTTGGAAATCTTTTCCTGAGGGAGAAACAACATTTGGTATGTAAAGTCCATTATGAAACCAATAAACAACTCCCTTTTAGCTGAAGATAAATGTGGTTAAAAAGAAATTAGTTTCTCGGAAAAAATGGAGAGTCATTCATGGGGAACTTAAGTAACATTGTGCAAGACTCCATAAGCAATCAATCATATAGATATTGCTGTATTTTTTTTATTATAAGGGCTCATTCGCGCTTGCGATGAAATCGGATGAATGCAATCCGATTAAAAATTGGATTGAATTTGGACCAATGTTATTCTATCATTGTGTTTTCATCTGCATTTTTTTTTACAGCTCGGATCATATCAGGATCATACTGTAAAAAAAAGCAATGTTTGACTTTCATTTGTTCATTTTCATAGATTTTTTTATTTATTATTACTTTTGTCAGATTCAAGTTATTTCTGTGACTATTGTGGGTTTTTCTGTCATTAAACAAGGGGTACCAACACTTTTGACCACGTGTGTATATACACATAGAATATATAGATATATAGATGTCAGTGACACACACATATATGTATAAATATTACATAGATAGATAGATAGATAGATAGATAGATAGATAGATAGATAGATAGAAGAAAAGCCGGCAATTCAGCAGCCACGTACTACAAAATCATAGCAGGAGCCAACAGGATAGAATAGATGGATTACATACAGTATATACACATATAATAAAAAGATATATAGATGTCATTGACCCATACAATTAGTACAGTGTGTGTGTGTAGCTTCCTGTACATGTATTTTATTATTAAAAGATTATTTTTCTGGAAAAAATGGGGTGGGCTCCCTCATAATTTCTTAACCAGCAGATGGAAAGCTGCCAGCTGGGGGCAGATGTTTATAGCCTGGGAAAAGGGCCATATCCATGGAACTTCCCAGGCTATCAATATAAGCTCACAGCTGTATACTTAGCCTTTACTGGCTATTAAAATGGGGGACCCCCACAAAAATTACATAGGGTCTTCCTATAATTAATAACCAGCAAAGGCTATGCAGACTGCTGTGGGATGATATTAATAGCCTAGGAAGGGGCCATGGATACTGCCCCCCAGGCTAAAAATATCAGCTCTCAGCTGCCCAGAAACTGCACATCTCCAAGATGCACCAATTCTGGCATTTAGCCTCGCTCTTCATACTTGCCCTATAGCATTGGCAAGTGGGGTGATAGTTGGGGGTTGATGTCACCTTTGTATTGTCGGGTGACATCAAGCCGAGAGGTTAGTAATGGAGAGGTGTCAATAAGACATTACCATTACTAACCCCATACTCATATTGTATAAAAACAAAGACCCCCAGAATAAAGTCCTTTAATTGAAAGAATGACACACTTTTAATAAATCTTAATTAAACCATGCTTACAACGTTGCCCATTGCCTTCTGCAAAATAATTAAAATAAAAACAACAATATTCCTCACCTTTCCACAGAGAATATGATATTCCATTTGTCCCACGATGTATCTAGCTCTGATACATCTAGATGGCAGTGTGCATGGTTGCATGATGCACCATGCAGCCTGCCATCCAGCAGAGACACTGAGGGAATGTTGCTGGGCAACATTGATTTTTGGGTGCCTCCAAAGATTTCCTATTGGGTTTAGGTCTGGAGACTGGCTAGGCCACTCCATGACCTTGAAATGCTTCTTACGGAGCCATTCCTTATTTGCTCTGGCTGTGTGTTTTCGGTCATTGTCATGCTGGGAGACCCAGCCACGACCCGTCTTCAATGCTTTTACTGAGGGATTGAGGTTGTTGGACAAAATCTCACGATACATGACCCAAGCCATCCTCCTTTCAATACGGTGCAGTCGTCCTGTCCACTTTTCAGAAAAGCACCAGAAAAGTATGACGTTTCCCCCACCATGCTTCACGGTTGAGACGGTGTTCTTGTGGTAGTATTCATGATTCTTCATCCAAACAATGTGAGTGGAGTTGATACCATAAAATTCTATTTTGGTTTCATCTGACCACATGACCTTCTCCCATGGCTCCTCTGGATCATCCAGATGGTCATTGGCGAACTTCAAACAGACCTGGACATGTGCTGGCATGAATTGGAGGACCTTGCACGCCTTGCAGGATTTTAATCCATGATGGAGTAGTGTCCGACTAACGGTTATGTTTGAGACTGTGGTCCCAGCTCTCTTCAGGTCATTGACCAGGTCCTCCCATGTAGTTCTGTGCTGATTCCTGACCTTTCTCAGAATCATCCTTACACCATGAGGCAAGATCTTGCATGAAGCCCCAGATCAAGGAAGATTGACAGTCATCTTGTGTTTCCTCCATTTTCTAATAATTGTGCCAACAGTTGTTGCCTTCTTGCCAAGCTTCTTGCTTATTGTCCTGTTGCCCATCCCAGTCTTGTGCAGGTGTACAATTTTGTCCCTGGTGTCCTTAGACAGCTGTTTGATCTTGACCATGGTGGAGAGGTAGGAGTGTAATTGATTGAGTGTGTGGATAGGTGTCATTTACACGGGTAACAAGTTCAAACAGGTGTAATTGATACAGGTATTGATAGCAGAGTAGGAGGGCTTCTTCAAGTAAACTAACAGGACTGTGAGAGCTAGCTGTCATGATGCTCTAACCGCATTCCTCTGGCGCCGGGGCTCAGCGCCTGATGTCATCACATCGAGTGCGCACGCGCACCTCCCGCGCTTGACCCTGTGGCTGTTCACTCAATTCTAGATCCTTGTAAAGCGCGCATGCGCTCCTGAGCCTGACTACGGCCGCTCCTTCTCTGACGTCTCTATGGTCCTAGAGGTCCTGACCAGGAAGTTCCAGCACACTTTCCCTATATCAGGCTACCTCTTCCTGTAGGCAGTGCCTGATTATTGTTGCGCTTCCTAGCTAGACCTCCTTGGTCCCTGCTTGGTTCTCTCTGTACTCAGGTCCCCTGCCTTGCACTCTAATGTGCTTCCCAGAGTGCGCTCTGCCTTGCCTTGTTCCCAGGTGTGCTTCCCAGCTCGCGTTCTGCCTTGCTGTGTACCCAGACGTGCTTCCTAGCGCACGCCTTGCCTTGCCCTATGCCCAGGCGTACTTCCCCACATGCTATTCACTCTCCTGTCTCCTGCGTGCCCCCGTGCACATGTCCGCTACTATTCTGTATCCTGCATGCTCCCGTGTATATGCCCTGCACTATCCTGTACCTTGCGTACCCTCGTGAATACTCCTTGCACTATCCTGTACTCTGCGTGCCCCGTGTACACGCCTTGCACTATCCTGTACTCTTCCGAATCCTGCATATTCCCGTCTTCTGTGAGCTGGCCACCTTGTTCCAGCAGTCGTGGTACTTTTCTCCCCTAGGTCTGCCCCTGACGCTCCCTGTATAAGGGGTGGTTCTCACTAGGTCAGCTCGCCCGGGGTGGGTTGGTATCGCGACCCAGAGGGTCCACTCCAGGAGTCGTCACTCCAGTATTCTTGCTGACTGGCTTATTTCATGCAACAAAATGTAATTTAATTATTTCAAAAATCATATAATGTGATTTTCTGTTTTGTTTTAGTTTTAGATTCTGTCTTTCACAGTTGAAGAGTATCTACAATAAAAATTACAGACCTCCCATTCTTTGAAGGTGAGAAAATTTGCAAAATCTGCAGTGTTTAAAATACTTGTTTTCTCCACTGTAGTCTGTGCAGGGACAACACTGACAGAATAGGTTCCCAGTACAGAAAACAATATATGGGGGAAATTCAAATGTTATTGCAGCACTGGCTCCTACAAAGCTCTCTGCACTAATTTACCCTCCAATAGCTTGGGAATTCCATTCTAGCCTACAGGGATTTCCATTCACATGCTGAGTAGAGAGTTCATCCAGGTTCTTTCCTTTTGGAGTACTGCCCAGGAAAGGATTTTTCGCCTCTCATACTCCATTCACTGTTTAAAAAAATCAAAAAGCCATCTTTTCTATCATTTGTTTGACTAATTAATTTCATTTTAGTTTTACACAGTCATTTTTAAAATTTTTATTGTTGTTATTTTTAAAATGTTATAATTTTATTTTTTTCTGCAAGCAATAATCTTTTTACTTAACAGGTCTAATATTTTTACCCAAAGTTTTTTTCAATAATTTTCTATTTTGTAAGCACTAGTGATGAGTGAGCACAAAAATGATTGGGTGTTCGTTATTCTGGTCGAGCAAATCGTAACGAGTAACACGTATAATGGAATGGGAATGCAATGCAATGGGAAACTTGAGTAATTTTTCTGTGCCCCACCTCCCCCCCTGAGATCTAGAGGGGTCCAAAAATTGATCAAATTGATGGAAACAGCACTGAAATGGCATGGGAACAGCATGGGGAAGACCCCCAGAAAGCATCTCTGAATCTCAGGTCGCTGCTGGGAACATTGTTGTCAGAGTATTATGCCACTTTTACAAAATAACAATAAAACATACAAAACCGAAGTTAAAATGGATTTTACTGGAAAAAATGTTAAGAAACATTCTTTCCAGGATAATGACTTGAATATAAGGCAAAATAAATAAAAAGAAAAAAACTGCTCTTCCACACCTTGGGCTATGTTCACACGTACTGTTTTTGCTGCATTTTTGCACGGTGAAAAAAAAACATTCAACCGGAAATGTAATTTTAACATTTTACCACCTTATCTGGCAATGTGGTGTGAGTCATGATCCGACACATCCTGTTTAATTTACAAAGGAGGATTCTGAAAGTCACACATTTTTTTTTTCAGGGCCATCAGGAAGCCCTCACTATTTGTAAAGGGCCATAAGGCAGCCCTTACTATTGTTAGAGGGCCAGCAGTCGGCTCTCTAACACCATAAAAACACGAATCTGTCAATGAGTGAATGGAAAAAATCAGCAGCAAGGATTAAAATTAATAAAGCAATAATCCCTGACTAGATGCCTGTAGTGTTGAGCGATACGATACTGCAAATATCGGCTATCGGCCGATATTAGCTCTATCGGCCTTTCGATAATTCGTTTCGATATTTTCGTCTTATCGAATACCGGAATCGGATTTGTCACTGTCACTGTCTGTGTCCGTCGGTCGGGTCTGTCAGGAGTCAGCGGCACTTACCTGGCAGAAGATCTCCGGCGGTCACGTCCTGGACTGCTTCATGGCCGCCATCCTCTTCTCCCGGCGGTCACATGCAGTTTCTCGCGATAACTGCAGTGACTGCTGGGTAATCCCGGCCGTAAAGCAGTCAGTCCGATGACATCACCGCCGGGGAAGCAGGTAATCAGCTGTGCTGCGTCGCAATGACAGGCTCTGCCTGTCATTCTGATGTAGCAGAGCTGGATCGTCGTGGGACACTCGTTACTATGGACTGCGTCGGACAGGTGGTATACTGTTGGTTTGTTTTTTTTCTTTTTTTACAGGAGATCGATGGCGTCGCAGGAATGAGAGTACAATAAAAGAATGAAAAGTGTGTTGTCTCTTTTATTTCATTAAAATACTTTTTTCTTGCTTTGTCTTTTTTTTATGCATTTAATAACTTTGGGATTAATAATGGATCGGTGTCTTATTGACACCTCTCCATTATTAACCGGGCTTATTGTCACCGTGCAATCAACGGTGACATTAACCCCTTATTACCCCGCTTGCCACCGCTACAGGGCAAGTGGGAAGAGCCGGGTAAAGTGCCACAATTGTCACATCTTTTGATGCGCCAAATGTGGGGCTGCTGTAGCCTGGTATTATCAGGCTGTTGAGGGCCAAAATCCATGGGCCTTGACAGTCTTTTAATACCAGGCCGCAGCAGTCTGCATTTTACTTGGCTGGTTAACAAAAATAGGGGGACTCCTACGCCGTTTTTTTTTTTGAGGGGATCTGTGTAGCCCTGGTACACAATACCAGGAGGATGAGTGGAGAGGTAACGGTTAAGGGCTCTTCATGATATCACGTACACTTCGGACACACCCAGCAGGGGTGTGGAGGGGAGTGGTGAGCAGTCAGTCTCCTGTCTTCGGACAGAGTAGTCTAGCCTGGACTTGGAGGGAGGAAGTAATCCAGCCTGAGCTGTCAGCAGTTCAGAAAGTGGAGGCTAGTACAGGTGAGCTAGTTCACCTCAGCCTAGTCAGAGCTGTGCCCCACTAGAAGACGGACTGAGACATCTGTTGAGAGTGTGAGCAAGTCGAAGGGCATAGTGGAAGAGAACAGAAAAGTGCCATAGGTATAGGATACCTGCACATTGTTACCGGTCACTGGGGACCGAAGGATCACTATAGCTTCACGCATAGTGGTAAGAAAACCAGAGGCTTATTGGACCTTAGGTCGCGGAAAGCAGCCCCTGAAGAGTCAGTACGTAACTGGGGTCAGGGAGAGTGAGAACCTTGAGTCAGTGCACAACAGGAATTGGAACTCAGCTCTCTCATAGGAAGGCTCCAACCACAAAACTGACCGGGCAGTACAGCTTTGGAATCGCTGGAGTTTATAGAGGGAACTACGCTTTACGCTGGTTGGACTCATCATCATTGGAAAGCAGAGGAGGCCCCTAACTTGCTTAGCCGTTGCCTCAAAGCTCATCCTCCATCAACCCCATCAGCCTCCCTGGGACCTGCCTTACCATCTTACAAGTAAAAGGTATGGAAAGACGCTGACCGTGTGAGACTGAGTTATTTATTTGCATGCCTGCACAACCCTGCTTTAACTACCGACCTGAGGGAAGAGTCCCACCTGTAGGGGACCCGACATCTAGCTGCCTCACCACCCCCTCAGAGATCTACAGCAGCGCTGGTACAAATTACCAGAGACTACAGGTGGCGTCACGAACTGTATATAAATCTATCCCCTGTAAATATTTCCCCCAACTTACGCCAGACCGCCAGGGCCACAGACCGAGCCACCGCTACCTGTGACAACCCCATAGACTTCCATGGGCTCGGCTCTGAGTACCCCATTGCCCTGGTAACCCACAATTGTGGTGGGGTCGACACAAAAACTTTGGCGTCACGAACAGGATTCGAAACTTGCAGCATTGCGAGCCCTGTGTGCCTGTGGAGTGTTTTGGTGAAAAAGACTGTTGCTGTTGTTTGGCGCCAAATACCGCCATATTTGCCGCCAGATTCGCGCCCTAAGGCGCTGGAGAAGGTGGGCGTACCTGAAAGAGCGTGCAGAGTCTTGGACACGCCCCTGGCTCTGACTCATCGGCAGGTCCTGCAACAGGAAGTGAACGCTCTGACATCAGAGCGCCTGCGACGAAGGTCCTGTTCCCACTGCGGTGCCTGTGAAATAGCAGCGTCTGAAACCGGTAGGCTCCGTTTAACCAAGGGGGCGCTAAGATGTCACAACAACCGGCTGACAGTGCGGCCCCAGCCGGAGGCCCCAATCCCGCACCGCTTGGTATTGTAGCGCCAGATGGGGGCGCAGGCCCTGCACCCAGTCCGGTAGTCCCGATCATGCCACTAACGCTCCCATATATGCCTGGGCGAAATGGCTTCCCCAGTACAGCGGTGAGCCAGGCACATTAGCAGGCTTCAAGCGGAAGTTATGCAGCATCCTAGAAATGTACTCCATGCCTGAGAGACAAAAAGCTGCTGTGCTGATAGGGCAGCTAACTGGCGCTGCTGAGAGGGAAGTGGAGACTTGGGATACCGTTGATCAGGAGTCGGTACCTGCGATCTTCCTTAAGCTGCATGCCATATTTGAAGACCACACAGAAACGGATCTCCGGATGGCCTTCTATCACTGTTCACAACAGCCAGGTGACAGCATCCGGGACTACGCTTGCCGACTACAAGGAGCCCTGAGAGCTCTTAAACAGATTAATAATTTAAATGCTATCGATGAGAATAAAATGCTGAAAGAACAATTTATACAGGGATTGAGATCCCAAGAGGAACGCTCTGGAACATCATGGAAGCAGGACGTGTGCAGCCGAGCAGGGAAGCGGAGGGAGGCAGGCCCCGCTCCCCAGCCAAGCTGCCACCAGTACCGGAACCATCCGTGGTCCTGCACCTGCAGCAAGCGTTGCTAGAAATTCAGGAGGAGAATGCATGCCTGAAAAAGATGGTCCAGCACCAATCTGGATTTGAAGAGATCGAGAGACGCCGGCGTACCCAGGAGCAGCGGAGGCTGTGGGACGCGGTGTTCTCTCCCCTCGACGACCCCTCACGACTGGAACTTCCAAAATTTCTGCTGCCCAAGGCTAAGGAGCAACCGGAGGCTGCCCCCGAAAGTACCGACCCTGATCCCACCGGTGAAGCGGTGGAGGCGAAGGAGGTTGAGGAGGTACCGCCAGTTCCGGAACGCCCGCCCGGCCAGGAGGCCGCAGCAGATGATCGATCCCCGATAGGGACACCGGAGGGGTCCTGTCCGTCATTACCAGACGTCGACTGGGAAGAGATGGAGCAGCGACAGCAGCAGGTTAGTGCGTCCCCAATTGAGCCATCGCGCACACCTGCTTCCTGCTCTGCATCACACCAGCATTGTGCGTCCTATTCCGCATCGCCACCTGCGACCATTTCTGCATCGCAAAAGTCTGATGCGATCACAATTGAGCCACTACAAAAGCCTGCTTTTTGCCCAGTATCTTATGCTGCGCAGCGTCCCCAGAGGAGGACGGGCCCTGCGGCCTAGAGGACCGGAGTGAACCGGCCCTGCAGG
Source organism: Oophaga sylvatica (assembly GCA_033576555.1). Lineage (NCBI taxonomy): Eukaryota > Metazoa > Chordata > Amphibia > Anura > Dendrobatidae > Oophaga > Oophaga sylvatica. The sequence goes on along the minus strand of JARQOD010001017.1, from coordinate 50,383 downwards.
TAACCAGCGATGATGACACCCTGCTGGAACCCCCGACATCCCCACCAGTCCAGTGCACACCAGCCACACAGACCCCGATGGTGGAGTCGATGATCTTGGTGCTGGGCACTGGGCCCAGGAATAGGAACGGTCCTGTGCGATCATCGCATTGTTCCAGCCCCGGGATGGAAAGTGTAACCAAAATTAACCAAGAAATGTGAAGAACGGTAGGACCCAGACAGGGTTTACCGCAACTAAGAAGATGTACATAAATTTTATAAAAGTGAAAATGTTTTGCACAAGTTAAATGTGTATATAATGTATATATATATTGCCAAAAGTAGAATGCCCGGCTGGGTAAACAGATAAAGAGTTTTGCACTTTATTATTATTATGATGTGATATGAATATATGTCTTATTATGGACTCAGAGGCTGAGGACTGAGCCGGCCCAAAAACTGTATCTTGTAAATAGTTGCACTAAGGTGCCTTTTAATGGTTTCACACGAAGCCTTGACTTACCTCTGAACATAAAACCCGTGTGGTGAGGCACTGAGTGAGGTCTGCATTCGGATGTCCTGCAGCCCACCCAGGACCCACGTTGAAGGTTTGGTGCGGGTCCTTCACAAGAATATTGTCGTTTATTTATGAACATGTTTATTTAATATTTCGTATTTTTCTATATTCAATGTGTTGTTTGCAACGTTCAAGAAATTCTTACCTCCCGGATGGGACGAATTAATGTTTAATGTTGATGTTTAATGCATAAACAAAAATGTCTCTTGTATTTCACAGCCCGGGAGTGCTGTCGTTTACCATGGGGGAATGTGTAGCCCTGGTACACAATACCAGGAGGATGAGTGGAGAGGTAACGGTTAAGGGCTCTTCATGATATCACGTACACTTCGGACACACCCAGCAGGGGTGTGGAGGGGAGTGGTGAGCAGTCAGTCTCCTGTCTTCGGACAGAGTAGTCTAGCCTGGACTTGGAGGGAGGAAGTAATCCAGCCTGAGCCTGTCAGCAGTTCAGAAAGTGGAGGCTAGTACAGGTGAGCTAGTTCACCTCAGCCTAGTCAGAGCTGTGCCCCACTAGAAGACGGACTGAGACATCTGTTGAGAGTGTGAGCAAGTCGAAGGGCATAGTGGAAGAGAACAGAAAAGTGCCATAGGTATAGGATACCTGCACATTGTTACCGGTCACTGGGGACCGAAGGATCACTATAGCTTCACGCATAGTGGTAAGAAAACCAGAGGCTTATTGGACCTTAGGTCGCGGAAAGCAGCCCCTGAAGAGTCAGTACGTAACTGGGGTCAGGGAGAGTGAGAACCTTGAGTCAGTGCACGACAGGAATTGGAACTCAGCTCTCTCATAGGAAGGCTCCAACCACAAAACTGACCGGGCAGTACAGCTTTGGAATCGCTGGAGTTTATAGAGGGAACTACGCTTTACGCTGGTTGGACTCATCATCATTGGAAAGCAGAGGAGGCCCCTAACTTGCTTAGCCGTTGCCTCAAAGCTCATCCTCCATCAACCCCATCAGCCTCCCTGGGACCTGCCTTACCATCTTACAAGTAAAAGGTATGGAAAGACGCTGACCGTGTGAGACTGAGTTATTTATTTGCATGCCTGCACAACCCTGCTTTAACTACCGACCTGAGGGAAGAGTCCCACCTGTAGGGGACCCGACATCTAGCTGCCTCACCATCCCCTCAGAGATCTACAGCAGCGCTGGTACAAATTACCAGAGACTACAGGTGGCGTCACGAACTGTATATAAATCTATCCCCTGTAAATATTTCCCCCAACTTACGCCAGACCGCCAGGGCCACAGACCGAGCCACCGCTACCTGTGACAACCCCATAGACTTCCATGGGCTCGGCTCTGAGTACCCCATTGCCCTGGTAACCCACAATTGTGGTGGCGGGTCGACACAGATCCCCTATTTTTGTTAACCAGCCAAGCTAAGCAGACTGCTGTGGCCTGGTATTATCAGGCTTGCAAGGTCCATGGATATTGGATCCTTACCAGCCTGAAAAACCAGGCCTCAGCGGTCTGCTTCATCTGGCTGGTTAACAAAAATAGGGGGGACCCCACGCCAATTTTTTTCGAGGGGATCCCCTATTTTTGTTAATCAGCCAAGATATGCAGACTGCTGTGGCCTGGTATTATCAGGCTGGCAAGGTCCATGGATCTTGGCTCCTTAACAGCCTGAAAATCCAGGCCTCAGCGGTCTGCTTCATCTGGCTGGTTAACAAAAATAGGGGGGACCCCACGCCAATTTTTTTCGAGGGGATCCCCTATTTTTGTTAACCAGTTCCCTCTGACGTCACTGATTGTGTCCCTGGCTGACCTGAAGTGAAAGTGGAAAGCAATCAATTAAGCTTTCCACTTCCTCTCCTGTCAGCCAGGAGAGGAACTCATTCATTTGGGGGTTTACTGTGAGGCTGCAGCATTAGCTGCGGTCCCTGCAGTAAACATTAACCCTTTCTGAATGATTACACCGTGGGACCTGACTGTACATCGGATTGGTAAGAATAATTTTGCTTTATTATTTTATTTTTATTACAGGAAATGGTTTTAGCAGGAAAATAAAATATGGTCAAAAACTGTGTGATTATTTCATTAAACTTCTTTTTTATTAAAGTGTGTGTGTTTGATTTTTCTTTCATACAATAGGATTAATAATTGATAGTTGTCTAATTGACAGCTCTCAATTATTAACCTGGCTTAAAGTGACCTTTCAATTGCAAGGTCATTTTAACCCCTTATTAACCCATTCGCCACCGCTACAGGGCAATGGGAATAGACGGGCAAAGTGCCAGAAAGGGCAAATCTAATTAGAGATTTGCCCTTTCTGGGGTGTCTGGGGCAGATGTTAGTAGCCGGGGGGGGGCCAAAAATAATGGTCCCTCTCTGGGCTATTATTATCTGCCCCCACTCACTGGCTTTGTCTGTCTGGTTGCGAAAATAGGGCGGGAGCCCACGCCTTTTTTTTCAGCAATTTTACACCTCATATATATATATACATGTCATTAAATTTGTGACACATATATATATATATATTTATATTTATAGTTCATACACTTCTACATAGTATAATAGCCGCTAATTCAATTGCCGGCTTTTGTGAAAATGCAGAACCCGACATGAAATGACACTTGGTTTACATAGAGTTAACCATATCTTTTCATGTAGTTTGATATCTGATTTGCACAAACAATTACATGAGTGTAAGTGTGCAAAATTTCACACCTGTAGGGGTTAATTAAAGGTGTAAATTCGTAGCAAAAAAGTCCGGTTTTTTTACAACGAATTTACACCTTTAATTAACCCCTACAGGTGTGAAATTTTGCACACATAGACTGATGTAATTGTTTGTGCAAATCAGATTGCAAACGACATGAAAAGACATGGTTAACCCTATGTACACCAAGTGTCATTTCATGTCGGGTGCTTCTGTCTTTTCACAGAAGCCGGCTTTACCCGGCAATTGAATCAGAGGATATTTTACTATGTAGAAGTGTATAAACTATACATATATGTATATATATATATGTCACAATGACATGTATATATATATATGTATTCTATGTGTGTATATTTAGTGTTTACAAGGAAATAAAGGTTTTTTTTAGTTGCGATATTTTGTTCCCATAAACTTACATGGGACTTCCGGTATCGTAATCGGATATCGACGATATTTAGTGATATCGGCGATACAATTTCGATACGATATTTTTAAATATCGAGCAGTATCGCTCAACACTAGATGCCTGTAATATGCTATCCCTACTGCAAAATTTCACCGAACTGCAGATAAGATCAGTATTCTTGCAGAATATAGAATGGATTTGAAACAGTCCTGAAAAGATTTTTTTTCTTGTATGTGAGAGCAACAAACTCTGGAGGAATGCAAGCAACACTGCCAGCTTTGACGAATTTTTGAGTACAGCTCACCATAACAAACAATAATTTGTCAATGACTGTGGAAGGGAATAGAATACATGTTACCATGACATTTTCTTTAGGTTGTATCAGCAATGTTTATAATTTTTAATAACGCAATAATCCTTGACTAGATGCCCATAACATGCTATCCCTACTGCGACAGCTCTATATACATGAATTGCATATAAGAGCAGTACTGTCATCCTGGTTTTTAATAAGGAAAAAGGGGCTCAAACTGTCCCTGGAGCTGGGACCCTAAGTATCCCTGTCCCGGGGGTACACTTAAAGATAGAGAGGTCTCCGACCTTAGTATGCTCATGTAAAAACCCTAATCTGTTCCCTCCCCGACCCCATAAGGCATGGGACAGAAATGAAAGGTAAACCTGACACAAAGACAAAACAAGGATAACAGAAAAGCTTTATCATACAAAATCACTAACCAACAATAGGGAGGAGGATAACAGGAGGATAACAGCAAAGTACAGAACACCACAACTACAACTCCAAACTTCAACTAACTTCCATCTCCAATAGCAGCAACAAACTCCTGTACCTCACAGAATCTTATAAGAGCAAGGAAGCAAAGCTTTCACTGTCAGGGCAGAGAGGGTCTAGCCAGATTTTATAAGAAGAGTTAACAACCAGATCAGAAGTAGCTGAAATGGAGCTGTATGTTTCAGTAGACAGAAAGCGGGATGGTTAGGCTGGCGTCATACTTGCGAATGTTATGTGAGAAACTCGCACCAATACCCGGTAATGCCGCCGGCACTCAGACCGGAGGGTGCCAGCAGCAGTGCCGGGCATTGATGCGAGAGACTCGCGTGAGCTTCTCGGATCACACTCGCAAGTGTGACCCCGGCCTTACTCTGAATATGGCATCGTCACCGCTCATCATCTTGGTCGAGTCTTCAAAGTTTTAAGTTTTGGAGGAGAGCACAGATGTCAGACATCTATGTCCATTCATCAGCTCTTATGTGGGGAGGCTGAAAAGATTACCGAAGGGCATGTTGCAGCTAAGCATTCTCAATTTTTTATATTTCTAATGTAATAATTCAATATAATTTTCATATTTCATATTTGCATGCTATGGCGCTACGGAGTGCTACCTTATTTGTTTGAGTGTATATGAGTTGGTGACACTAGGTACGCTTCTTTTTACACTATGTTTGGATGTGACGGTCAGTTTCATGAAATTTGAATTCATTAGCCTTTTGACTGAGCACTCTGCCTCATAGCCGCAGGTGTTTGTAATCACAGCAGGGCCACTACCCCTCCAAAGAGATATAGATTTCAGTCTAAAGAGAGGATTCACATTAGGTTCCCATACATATGAAGACTTTAGTCTAAGCGAGGATTCGCATTAGGTTTAGGTCCTGGAAAATGAGAATCGCCTTAACGTGTCTTCCAGGTACACCACAATAGGCCAATCTATGCGCTAAGCATTCTCAATTTTATATATTTCTAATGCAGTAACGCAATTCAATTTTCATATTTCATATTTGCATGCTATGGTGCTACACAATGCTGCCTTATTTGTTTGAGTGTATATGAGTTGGTGACTCTAGGTAAGCACCTGTTCACACTATGTTTCAATGTGACTGTCAGTTTTTTGAAATTTGTATTCATTAGTAGAGTTGAGCGAAACAGGTCGTTCATTTTCAAAAGTCGCCGATTTTCGCCAAAGTCGGGTTTCATGAAACGAAACCCGACCGTGGAGTGAGTTCGGTCATGTGTTCGGCGACCATTTTGCTGGAGTCGGTTTTCCCCTACACTTTAAGCGCCTTTTCTCGGCCAATGAGCAAGGACGCAGGCTGTGGGCAAAGGGATGACATAGCCAGCGGCCAGCACCATCTTAGAGAAGGGCATTGCAGCGATTGGCTGGCTTTCAGTGGCGTCACAGTGCATATAAAATCCCTCAGTGCCGACCGCCATTTTACATCTGCCGAACTCAGTGTAGGGGAAGGTTGCTGGCGGTGCGTCTGAGCAGGGAGACCGTTAGGCAGGGCCTAAAAAAAAATTACTTTCAGCTGATAGCGATTAGCTGTACAGTGACTGTGCAGTGAGAGGGGAGGATTTTGCTGTGTGCAGCAACGCTGGTTTTTAGGCTGCCTGCCTGCCAGTGACGCTGTAGAAATTGCTTGTATGGAGCATCAGATTTGATAAGTAGGCTGCCTGCCTGTGATAAGGGGGCAATTAATTTGGTGGAGTAGCAGAGCTGCCTGCCAGTGACAGTGTACAAATTGCTTGTGTGGAGCATCACATCTGATTAGTAGGCTGCCTGACTGTGATAAGGGGGCAATTAATTTGGTGGAGTAGCAGAGCTGCCTGAGAGTGACAGTGTACAAATTGCTTGTGTGGAGCATCACATCTGATTAGTAGGCTGCCTGACTGTGATAAGGGGGCAATTAATTTGGTGGAGTAGCAGAGCTGCCTGCCAGTGACAGTGTACAAATTGTTTGTGTAGAGCATCACATCTGATTAGTAGGCTGCCTGACTATGATAAGGGGGCAATTTATTCTCCATTGACTTGCATTGCGGTCGGATTTTCGACTCTGACCCGACCAACATCCGTTAGTCGACCGACTTCGTTCAACTCGACTTTTGAGACAGACTCGACCCGAAAAAAGGCAAAGTCGCTCATCTCTATTCATTAGCCTTATGACTGAGCACTCCGCCTCTTAACAGCAGTTGGTTTTAATCACAGCAGGACCACTACCCCTCCACAGAGATACAGATTTCAGTCTAAAGAGAGGATTCTCTTTAGGTTCCCATACAGTTGAAGACTTTATTCTAAGCGAGAATAGGCATTAGGTTTAGTTCCTGAAAACGAGAATCGACTTAACGTGGCTTCCAGGTGCACATAAATTGGCCAATTTATGCGCTAAGAATTCTCAATTTTTCATATTTCTAATGCAATAATTCAATTCAATTTTCATATTTCATATTTGCATGCTATGGTGCTACAGAGTGCTGCCTTATTTGTTTGAGTGTATATGAGTTGGTGACTCTAGGTAAGCACGTGTTTACACTATCTTTGGATGTGACGGTCAGTTTTATGAAATTTGTATTCATTGGCCTTCTGACTGTGCACTCCGCCTCTTAGTCGCAGGTATTTTAAATCACCGCAGGGCCACTACCCCTCCACAGAGATATAGATTTCAGTCTAAAGAGAGAATTCACATTAGGTTCCCATACAGTTGAAGACTTTAGTCTAAACGAGGATTGTCATTAGGTTTACGTCCTGGAAAATGAGAATTGCCTTAACGTGGCTTCTAGGTACACATGAATTGGCCAATTTATATGCTAAGCTTTCTCAATTTTTCATTTTTGTAATGCAGTAATGCAATTCAATTTTCATATTTCATATTTGCATACTATGGCGCTACAGAGTGCTGCCTTATTTGTTTGAGTGTATATGAGTTAGTGACTCTAGGTAAGCACCTGTAACACTATGTTGAGCATGTGGGACAGGCATGGTACGTATGCGAGGTTGCCAAGCTTCAGAGCCGACACCAGATTATGGCCATTGTCACACACGACCTTGCCTGGTTGAAGGATCAGGGGGAAGAGCCACAGATCATTCTGGTCTGTTAGAGCTTTCAACAACTCTGAGGCAGTGTGCAGTTTGTCACCTGAGCAGATTAACTTCAGCAGAGTCTGTTGCCACTTGGCTGAGGCTGTGATGCAGTTCTTCCAGCTTACGACTTATGTTGACGTTTCGGAGATGGGTGCGAGGAGGAAGAGGTGCAGGAACTGCTGTAGAAGGTGGGGGAAACCCTGATTGAACCATGGCCCAGAATCCTCTGTGTCGTTAGCACGCATTCCATCCCAGGTTCCAACTGGTTCTTGGCTTCCACAATGTACACCCAGTGAACAGTCAGGGAAATTTTGAGTCCCTAGCCACAAGTACTTGTCCACGTGGTTAAGTGGACCTTCACAGTAACAGTGTTGTTCAGGGCATTTCTGATGTTATGGGACATGTACTTGTGTAAAGAGGGGAAGGCACATTGGGAGAAATTGTTGCGGCTGGGGATCGAGTACCGAATGACAGTGACGCCATGAGGTTGAGGAAAGCTTCCATCTCCACAAGCCTAAACAGCAATATTTCAAGGGCAAGCGATCTGGAAATGTAGACATTTAGTACTGTGGCCGGTTGGTGGCTGCCTATTAATGCTTGCGTTCCAAGGACTGTGGTATCGACAACTGAACACTGCGCTCGGACAAGGACTTTGACGTAGTTACAAGTTAGGAAAGACAGGTGCAGGGTGGGAGGTGTCTTTGCATGCATCATGGACAGGGGATTGGCATGCATATAGAACAGGGGAAGAGGCAGTGGTGTCACCCACAGACACTGTTTCTGGACCCTGGCATTCGGCCCAACTAGTCGGGTGCTTTGCTGTCATGTGCCTGAGCATGCTGGTAGTGGTCAGGCTGGTAGTTCTGTCCCTGTTGATGCTGGCATGACAGATGTTGCAAAAGGCATTTTTAGAATGAGTGGACTGTCTTTAAAAAAGTGCTAGACTTGGGAACACCTAAGCCTTGGATGGTAATTTCACCCATGTTGGTGCTTTTGGAAACAGTTGCCCACCTTTTGTCTGTGGCCACCTCACTGCCTCTTCCTGGTTTTTGTGGTGCTGGGTATACCCCCCTGCGCTGCTGTCCTCACTCTGTTTGTCACCTTCCCAGGTTGGGTCAGTAACTTCATCATTCACCACTTCGTCTTCCAGTTCTGCACCCTGGTCCACCTCCAGACTTGCAGAATTAGCAACATCACTTGTTGGCAACTGTGTTTCATCATCATCCACCTCTTGCAACAGTAATTGCATTTTTCCACCATCACCTCCTCGTGAACGTGGCTGTTTAAATATTTGGCCATCGCTACATGTGATCTCATGTCCTGCTTGAAATGTGCAGGGCGAGAGGACAGAATCTATAAATGGAAATGTGAACAGCTCTTCAGAGTGTCCAAGTGTGAGTTAATTTTTCTATGGGCACTTGGCATTTGGAGGAAGGAAGATCAGGGTAAGGGTTATGTGGTTCAGAAGCATGGCTACTTAGACTGGACCGTATGGAAGACAGGGTGGTGCTGGCAAAATAACTGGAAGCATTATCTGCTATCCATCCAACAACCTTTTCACCCCGGTCAGCCGGGGTGGTTGCGCAAACATGATTTAATTCATTCTGCAGTGGTTTACAGCCGGGCTGGTAGCATTAGCACCGGTCCCGGTTGTTAACCCCTTGTGATGGATTGCAGCAGGGGACCTGACTGAACGGCGGAGAGGTATGGATATTGTTGGTTTTTTATTTTTTTTATTACAGGAGAACAAGGGATTCAGATGGATTGGCAGAATAATAAATTTGGTCAAAAACTATGTGTAAATATTTCATTAAAATAATTTTTAATTAATGTGCGTGTGTCTTTTTTAACCCTTTAATACTATAGGATTAATAATGGATAGTTGTCTAATTGACACCTCTCCATTATTAACCCAGATTAATGTCACCTTTCAATAGCAATGTGACATTAACCCCTTATTGCAGCAAAAAAATAGCCGCTAAATCAATTGCCAGCTCCTGTAAAATCATTACAGAACCCAACATGAAATGAAACATGGTTCATATAGTAAACCATGTCATATCAAAATGATCTATATATGTCAGTGTTTAATAAATTTATTTGTTTGTGTAAGGAAAAATTTGGAACTCTAAGGGTTAAATTTAAGGATATAATCGCGGAAAAAAATTGCGTAGGAGCAATTTTCGCAGCCAGAGAGAGAAAGCCAGTGACTGAGGACAGATATTCATAGTCTGCAGAGGGACCATTGTGTTTGGGCCCCCCTGGCTACAAATATCTGGCCCCAGCCACCCCAGAAAAGGCACATCTATTATTAAATGCGCCTTTTCTGGTACTTAGCCTCTCTATTCCTAATGCCTTTAGCAATGGGTCATGGGTTAATAATGGGTTAATGAAATCAAGGGAAAAAGAAAGCGGTCATAGGGAGCGCTGTGAGGGCCGCAAATAGAAACAAAAAAAAATGAAGTCCACAGCAGCTCCAGCCACCAACCTTCTAAAAGGATATAAAATGCAGCAAAAAATGATGATGGTCCTAGGAGCGCAGGAAATAAGACCAATACAAGGATATTAGTGTTGAACCACCTGGTCCACCTGATGAAGACGGTTTAACAGTTAAAATGCGTTGTGGTTCAATACTAATATCCTTGTATTGTATTGTTTCTATTTGCGGCCCTCACAGCGCTCCCTAGTGACCGCTTTCTTTTTCCCTTGATTTCATTATCCCCTTATTAACCCATGACCCACTGCTAAAGGCAATAGGAATAGAGAGGCTTAGTGCCAGAAAAGGCACATTTAATAATAGATGTGCCTTTTCTGGGGTGGCTGGGGCCAGATGTTTGTAGCCAGGGGGGGCCCAAACACAATGGTCCCTTTGCAGACTATGAATATCTGTCCTCAGTCACTGGTTTTCTCTCTCTGGCTGAGAAAATTGCTCCCACACAATTTTTTTCCGCGATTATATCCTTAAATTTAACCCTTAGAGTTCCAAATTTTTCCTTACACAAACTAATAAATTTAATAAACACTGACATATATAGATCATTTTGATATGACATGGTTTACTATATGAACCATGTTTCATTTCATGTTGGGTTCTGTAATGATTTTACAGAAGCTGGCAATTGATTTAGTGATTTAGCGGTTATTATGCTATGTGGAACTACAAATATATATAATGTGTCTCAATGACACGTATATATATTTATATATATATATATATATATACACATATATATTCTATGTGTATATATCCTTTTTTTTTAACCTGTCAGGAGCATGCTCAGTTAAAAAAAACGGATCCGTCGCCGGAATCCGTCATTTGACTAATGACGATGGATCCAGCGCCCATAGGCTTCCATTATAACAAACGACGGACAGCGACGGATACGTCGCTGTCCGATTTTTCGACAGAGACAAAAAACGTTGCTTTGTGCGTCGTGTCCGGCAGCCGGACTAAAAATTTTCGACAGATCCGTCGAACGAAGGATGAAACGCACGGCCATCCGTCGCAATCCGTCGCTAATACCAGTCTATGACAAAAAACGGATCCTGTTTTTTTCACAAAACGACAGATTGTGACTGATGGCAAAAAACTGATGTGTAAAGAGGCCTTTGGCCGGAGTCACACACAACCACAAAAAATCCGTCCGTTTTAGACGGTCGACAATCGGATCAAAATAAAAACATCACACATCCTTCTGGCATCCGATTTTCCTTCAAAGATGCGATTTAATCGCATGTGTGTGTACCTTGTAACATCCGATTTTCATCCGACTTGCGAGATTTTCTCGCAGGCTTGCAAAACTGACATATAATGGATCCAAAAGAATACTATTTAAATGCCAAAAGAAAGAATAGATATATACACATAGAGCACATATATATACCATGCACTTTCAAGCGTGGATGGACTACAAAAGATCAGTTAGCACATGTGCACCTGCTCCGACTGAAGTTAGCCACCAGCGCTCCATCGCTTCCCCCACTGTAACACCACCGGTTTGCACACCAGCAGCAACAAGTGTTGAGGTGTCGGCGCAAGGCCAAAGCAGTCAGGGAATCAGTCGTTTTTTTGAAACGAAAGAGTGCATGTAGGCCATCGCCATCACCACCAGCAACACCACTACCATCAACATCACCAACCCCCTCTCAGTCCGTCATGTCCACCTGTAGATCCCCCATATGCAGCTCTCAAGTACAGCTCACCCTACCAGACACTATGAGTAGGTCCAAAAAGTACTCACCATCTCATCCGCGCACACTGTCTTTGAACACCTACATTGGCAAACTGATCGCATTAGAGATGATGCCCTTCCGTTTAGTTGAAAGCGCTGCATTCAGGGACCTCATGGCATACGCTGTCCCTCGCTATGACCTACCTAGTCGGCACTTCTTTTGTCGAAAAGCCATCCCTGCCCTCCACCAGAATGTGAAAGACCGCATTGTCTATGCACTCAAACAATCAGTGAGTGGAAAGGTGCACCTCACAACAGATGCATGGTCCAGTAAGCATGGCCAGGGGCGTTACGTGTCCATCACTGCGCACTGGGTGAATGTGGTGGAAGCAGGGTCCACAGGGGACAGCAGCAGTGGGACAGTTCTGCCTAGCCCACGGTATAGGAAACAGTTGGCTGTAGGCGTTACACCCTCCTCCTCCTACTCCTCCTCCAGAAGCCAAAGCTCGGAGTCGTGAACAGAGCGCTGTTGCACCAGACCTCCATTCGCAGCTGCCAGTGTTGCACAGGAGGTGTCACAGTATCGAACAACTGATGGTAAGCGTCAGCAGGCTGTTTTACAAATGATGTGTTTGGGTGACAATAGACATACCGCAGAGGTACTGGCCGAATACTTGCAGCGAGAAACTGAGTCATGGCTGGGCAGTCTACATCTTGAGCCAGGCAAGGTAGTTAATGATAACGGGCGTAATTTTGTGTCGGCCATAGCCCGGGCAAAACTCCAACACATACCTTGCCTGGCTCACACCTTGAACCTGGTGGTACAGTGCTTCCTAAAAAATTATCCCGACTTAGCAGCCCTGCTCAATAAGGTGCGAAGACTGTGCTCGCACATCCGTCGATCGCCCGTAGACTCCAGTCGGATGCAGAGGTTGCAGCGATCGCTACACCTCCCCAAGCACAATCGTAGACGTTGTAACAAGGTGGAACTCCATCATGCACATGGTTGAAAGGCTGTGCGAACAGAGGCAGGCTGTAATGCATTTGTGGCAGGATACACTGGCAGGTAGTACGAGGGCAGACATGGAGTTGTCGGGTGTGCAGTGGTCGAAGCTCAAAGATCTCTGTAAAGTCCTGCAGTGTTTTGAGGAATGCACACGGCTGGTAAGCGCAGACGACGCCATCATAAGTATGAGCATCCCACTTATGCGTATGCTCATGCAAACTTTGACGCACATTGCGGTTCAGGCGTCTGCAGTGCAGGAGGAAGAGGAGGAGCAGGAGGGAAGCCTTGATGACAGTCAGCCATTGTCTCCTCAGGGAAATGTCCAGGACGATGGGGAGAAAGAAGAGGACGAGGAGGAGGAGGATGAGGGGGATGATTATTTGGGGGAAGAGGAGCCTTCTCAGGGGCAAGATCAAATGTTGGCGTGCCAACGTCAGGTACAGGGTTTGTGCGGGACTGGAGGGATGTGGATATTTCAGATAGTGCTCCTTCATCCACCAGTGTCAGTGCATCATTGACACCTGGAACATTGGCCTACATATGTGATTATGCCTTGCGCTTCCTAAAAAGGGACCCCCGCATTGCCAAAATGATGAAGGATGACGACTACTGGTTGGCCAGCATCCTTGATCCACGCTATAAAGGAAAATTACAGAACATCATGCCACAGGAGAACCTAGAGCTAATATTGGTGAACAAACAAGCAACTGTTGTAAATCGTTTGTTAGAGGCATTCCCATCACAAAGCAGCGTTGCTGGCTCTACCATGAGCCTTAGTGGGCCGAATAGAAGAGGTGTTCGTGCTACACACAGCCAAAGTGGGGTTGGAGACAGGGGTTTCATGACCATGGTGTGGACTGATTTCTCAACTACCGCTCACATGACAGGTCATCATCAGGAATCTATGGCAACTGACAGGAGACAGCAGTTGTCAACTATGGTAAAAAACTACTTCTCCTCTCATATTGATGTTCTCCCTCACGGGTCATTCCCTTTTGACTACTGGGCCTGTAAACTGGACACCTGGCCTGAATTGGCGCAATATGCCTTAAAGGAGCTCGCTTGCCCTGCTGGTAGTGTGTTATCTGAAAGAGTGTTCAGTGCTGCTGGATCAATCCTGACAGAAAGAAGGACACGTCTGTCCACCCAAAATGTGGAAGATCTAACCTTCATTAAAATGAACCATGCATGGATTTCAAAAGATTTTGTCCCACCTTCCCCTCATGATACATAGGTTGGCAGCATAATGGCTCACTTTCTCCGCCTCTTGATTGTACTCCTGCAATTCCTCCATTTGCAGCTGCTGAACCTCCAGCCTACAGGTCAACATATGCAATTTTTGGAAACCAGTCCATAACTGTCCTAACCCCCCCAGGTCTGGTATAAACAACTTGTGCACCCTGCCAAGTGACGGTGCTCTCAGCAGGTGGTGGGGCCCACTGTTGGGCGACGGCACTGGCATAGGGCCCCTCATAGTACAAAAAGTGTGTCTGACTGTGGGGATGCACACTCGCTGTTAGACACAACTCCGTACTAGGAGGGGCCCTGTGCCAGTGCCGTTGGCCACAAGTGGGCACAACATGCTTGCTCTGGGCAACATCACTTAAAAATCTATCTATTTTTGTCTTACATCTACATGTCCACCAAAAACATCAAAAGTTTGGCAATTTGCCCTATAGAGTCCTGCAAGTGGATCGACCGCCAGGGCACTGTGGTCCTCGGTAATGGGAAGGTCTGTTCAAGGGATGTGTCACGTGAGCAGTAACACGGTACGTGGCCTTGGGCATCCTATGAAAAGGGGAAATATTTTCATGGGATATGGAGATTTTGTATTGAACTGTTTACGCCACCTTTGCTTTCTGTTGAAAGTTGACCAGCGCTGCAGTGCAGAGCCTCAGAGACAGATGTTGATGCAGCAGAGTTAGAATATCTCTCCACAGGCCACGCTTGTTGGATCAGGGCAGAATTATGTATTGGAAGGAACATGTATGGTGCTGTTAGATGTAGCAGTGTGTACTAGGTGCTGCAGGCAGAAATTGAGATCACACATTCAGGTGCAGTTTCCAAGACTTTACTCGGAGTTAAGGTGTGCACACAAGCCCGCTAAATGGAAAAATGTCAAAGGCAGTACACTAACGTCAAGCCTAAAATCAATAAGGCATAGATATGACTCGCCAATTTGCATTTGGACTACCCATTTGATTACTACTTTACAGTTAACAAATAGTCACACTAAATTTCATTCAAAATCTGTATCTGTTTAGTGCTGCAATGTAAGCCACCCCAAAATATCCTTGCATTAAAAATTACCTACTGTTCTCCAACTACACCAACAGCTATTAAATTTTTTTAGTCACCATTTACTGTGCGATGAGGATTCACCTGTGAATGTCAGTGGATGAAGGTGCAAAGAGTCATCATCAGGGATCTTAAAGGGATGTACATTTTCCAAGGCTTTGCTCGGAGTTGAGGTGTGCACACAAGGACATTCGCTACGTTGTCCTCCAGGTGAGGGGCTCAGCAAACTCACTGGTACATTGTGAACACACCTTTCCAGGACTCCTTAAAATATGTTCCTTTCTCTCTCGTCTGATGTTGTACAATTACTCGGCTCTACGTCCTGCCAACACCACAAAATCATTGTCCCAAGCCAGTAGCCGCATAACTTCTGTAACAACGTCTGCTCTGCTGTATCTTGCTATTATATAGACACGCTTTCAGCAAAGATAATCGAGGTTCAGTAGATGAGGCTCCTACAGATGAAAATGACTCTGGCTTCATAGCTGTGTCGTAAAGATCACCAGTAGGCTAAATGGCCGCTGTCCCTTCTGCGCCCTAGTCCCTCAACAATTGGATGGGACCCCACGGATGTCTTACTCAGTATCCGTGCCCCTAGTACCCCTTTTTCCTCACGTTCTGGGCTTGTTGACGAGATACTACCAGATCCTTGTCCCCTCCCAGACTGTGTGAGTACACTGTGTTTTGCGCTGTCTAAAGCTTCACTGCACCTCCTTCTTAGTTTCTTCAGCCCTCACTCAGGCACTGTTTCGTAACCAGCCAGGGCTGAGAAGATCCTCCCTTAGGGTACATCCATGCTGCCCTGCTGCTGTAGTCTGAGGTGGGTGCAGGTGTTACAGTCCTGTGTGTTGCTCCCTCCTTACCTGAGAATGTTATATCACACCTCTGTGTGAGATTCAATCCCTCTGTTTTGACTGAACCCTCAGGGGCAACACACATGGCCCACTCGTCATGTCCAAGGTCATTCCGTCTCAATCGGTGCACACTGGGTTAATGTAATGTATGCAGGGTACACAGGGGACAGAGGGTTTGGGACAGTGCTGTCTAGGCCACAGTATAGGCAACAGTTGAGTGTAGGCATTATACCCTCCTCCTCCTCTTCCTCTACATCCAGAAGCAAAAGGTCCTCGACATATAGCCATTTAATAAGATGATGCTGTAACACTTTGTCTAATGATATTGTGGTGTTACCCAGACTGACCCTCTGAGAGTCTGTGTGCCTCATGAAATATATACGGAGATTTAAATTTTGACCCTTAAAAAGATAAACCCCTTTCATGGGATGATGCTGGAACAGTTTTTTGAATGATATTGTGGAGTTAGCAAGACTGAGCCTGTGAGAGTCTCTGTGGGCCTCATGAAATATATAGCTCGATTTAAATTTTGACCCTTAAAAAGATAAACCCCTTTCATGGGATGATGCGTGAAGCGTTCTGCAAATGAATGATATTGTGGAATTAGCTGGACTGAGCCTGTGACATTCTCTGTGTGCCTCATAAAATACATACTGAGATTTAAATTTTGACCTTAAAAAAGATAAACCCCTTTCATGGGATGATGCGTGAAGCGTTCTGCAAATGAACGATATTGTGGAGTTAGCGGGACTGAGCCTGTGACTATCATGATCCTTTCAGCGCCAGCGAACTGCCACGACTGAGCAGGGTGACTCACCCACACTGTGGAAGGGCCCGGGGTCAGATGCCGCAGGGGAGGCTCAGGCAGAGGGGACCTGAGCAGCGTGGTGAGAGGAGACACTGAAGGTAGCAGTAAGCAAAAGGACCTGCGATCATATGACCACAGGGGGTCCTGCTGCTGGAGATGAGTGCAGGACTTTACAGGGACCCTGGATTAGTAAAGAGGGAAACTCAGGTCAGACAAACAGGGTTCATACACAGAGAGGACGGCGCAGTACAGAAGGGGCGAGCAGAGAATAGTCAGAACATAAGCCAGGAGTCATACACAAGATAACAACGCAGTACAGGAGGGGTAGGCAGAACTCGTAACGGGAACAGAACCTAGTCAAAAACAAGCAAGCATAAAGTAGCACAAGCACAAAGCACAGGGTCACACACACTCGGCCATGGGTCAAAGTATAAGCGACAGGGAATGGCTCCACAATGAGGCTATAAGAAGCCTCCCAGAATCCCAAAATGAGGCCGTCCAGATTAACCTCTGAACTACCTAATCCCACAAACAAAGCAGTTCATGACAGTACCCCCTCTCAACGGGGGGCCTCCGGACCCCCAGGCTTCCCAGGATGCCGGGCATGGAACGCACGAACCAGACGGTCAGCGTGTACTGATCTGGCTGGTACCCATGACCGCTTCTCCGGACCATACCCCATCCAATGTACCAAAAATTGCAAAGACCCCCAAACCCGCCTGGAATCCACAATATGTTGTACCTCAAACTCCATATGTCCCTCAACCAAGACTGGAGGAGGAGCAGTTTCAGTCTCCTCCCTCACCGCACCAAGGGTTTAAGTAAAGACCTATGAAAAACATTATGGAGTTTTAAGGAGGAAGGAAGACGGAGACGGTAGGTTACGGGGTTCACTACTTCAATGACCTCATAGGGACCAATAAATTTAGGCTCCAGTTTAGCAGAGGGCAATCGAAGATTTATATTTTGTGTAGACAGCCACACCTTATCCCCACAAAGCAGCGTCTGAGCAGAGTCAATTTTTCTATCCGCAAAACGTTTATATTTCTCCTGAGCCTTAGAAATATTTAAACGAACCTTTGTACAAAGATCCCTAAGACGATTGACCCCATCCTCTGCCCCCGGACAACCAGAATCTATTCGAGAAAATTCGCCAAAATGAGGGTTCATCCCATAATTAATCAAAAATGGTGACCTACCGGTAGATTGGTTTACCCGGTTGTTGAAGGCAAATTCTGCTAATGGTAAGGCATCAGACCAGTCGCTTTCCAGGGTAGAAGTCAAGCACCGAAGAATCTGTTCAAGCGACTGGTTGGTGTGCTCCGTTTGTCCGTTGGTTTCAGGGTGATACGCTGAGGAAAAAGACAGAGATATCCCCAGTTTTTTGTAGAAGGCCAGCCAGAATTTAGACACAAACTGAGTCACTCTGTCTGACACAATGTAAGCGTACCACCTGTGACAGGAAATGCCTAGAGAACGTCTCTGCTGAGGGTAAACTTGTCATGGGTACAAAATGTGCCAACTTCGAAAACCTGTCCACCACTACCCAAATTACAGTATTACCACGAGATGATGGAAGATTGGTAATGAAGTCCATGGACAAGTGAGTCCATTGCCTTCCTAGGACTGGCAAAGGCACCAATTCCCCGGCCGGCCAGCAACTAGAGCTCTTGGAACGGGCACATATACCACATGCTGCGACATGTTTCTTGATATCTGAAGTCATTAAAAGCCACCAGAAGACCCTTGCCACTGCTTCCCGTGTGGCGGCTCTACCAGGGTGTGCACTCAACTTCGAATCATGGAACTCTCACAGGAGTTTGTTGCACAAATGCTGCTGGACAAACAACTTGTCAACAGGTTTGAAATTTGGAGCCAAAGATTGAGCTCCTACGATCTCTCGCTCCAATTCCGACGACACCTCGGCAACCATGAGACTGTGTTGAAGAATGGGGGACGGCGGATCAGGGGCGGATAACGGCTCAAAACTACGTGATAAGGCATCAGCCTTTATGTTCTTAGACCCTGGCCGAAAGGTAATAGAAAATTGAAACCTGGAGAAAAAAAGTGACCAGCGGGCTTGCCTGGGAGTCAGTCTTTTAGCAGATTTGATGTATTCCAAATTCTTATTGTCAGTGATAACCATAATAGGGTGAGCCGCCCCTCCAAAAAATGCCTCCATTCTTCGAATGCCAACTTAATAGCCAGAAGCTCTCTGTTGCCTACGTCATAATTTTTCTCCGCCGGAGAAAATTTCTTAGAAAAATATGCACAGGGCCTGAGATTAGTCAGAGAAGCTGGAGCTTGCGACAAAACTGCCCCCACCCCAACCTCGGAAGCATCCACCTCAACCACAAATGGCTTGGAAGGATCCGGTTGGACCAGGATAGGAGCAGATGAGAAACAGTTTTTAAGCTTAAGAAAGGATTGTTTAGCTAACGAGGACCAGTTTCTGACATCTGCCCCTTTACGAGTCAGGTCCGTAAGAGGCTTAGTCACCTGAGAAAAACCTTTAATGAACTTGCGATAATAATTTGCAAATCCCAAGAAGCGCTGGATCCCCCTAAGGTCCCTGGGCTGGACCCACTCCACAATAGCTTGCACTTTCTTGGGATCCATGTGAAAACCCTGAGGAGAAATTATCAACCTAGAAATGACAACTCCTGAACAAAAAATGAACATTTCTCGAGTTTGACATACAATTGGTTTTCTCTTAGCCTCTGAAGTACAGTTTTAACATGCAACAAATGGGAAGCTCTATCAACAGAAAATATCAGAATATCATCTAGGTATACCACTACAAAACGGCCTATGAGATCCGAAAATACCACATTGATAAAATTTTGAAACACTGCAGGTGCGTTGGTGAGCCCAAACGGCATTACTAGATTCTCAAACAACCCCTTAGATGTAAGGAAAGCCGTTTCCACTCGTCCCCCTCTCATATTCTTATTAAGTTGTAAGCCCCCCTCAGATCAAGTTTAGAAAACCATTTAGAACCAGAAAGCTGATTACAGAGATCAGGAATCAAGGGTAGGGGATATGTGTTCCTGACAGTAATTTTATTTAGTTCACGAAAGTCGAGGCAGGACGTAGGCCGCCATCTTTTTTCTCAACAAAGAAAAACCCCGCAGCTACCGGGGAAACTGAGGGTCTTATGTGTCCCTTACGGAGACTTTCAGAAATGTACTGTTTCATAGCAAGGCGCTCGGGGCCAGACAGATTGAACAGGCGAGCTTTAGGCAATTTGGCTCCAGGAATCAGATCGATGGCACAATCAAATGGCCTATGAGGGGGTAGCGCCTCAGCCTTGGTCTCAGAGAACACGTCCTCAAAGTCTCACAGGTACTCCGGAATACCCTCCAGACTAGTAGAAGACACAGAGACAGATTTTGCAATTTTCATACAACAAATAGATTTATGGTAACAGTCAGCACACTTGGACCCCCACTTAACAATCTCCCCAGACTCCCAGTCAATCACTGGGTTATGGCACTGGAGCCACGGCATTCCCAGTACCAGCCCTGCGGGTAATTTGTCCTTAACAAAACATTCAATTTCTTCCATGTGGGAAGAACCAGTTTTCAACATAAACTTTTCAGACACAGAAATGATCCCAGTTCGGGTAAGAGGAGATGAGCCAATGGCCACGACTTTAAGTGGTGTAGGAAGCCTGACTGTCCCTATCTGGTGTTGGGAAACGACATCAGAGCTGACCAGGTTGAGTGATGAACCACTGTCCACCAGTGCTGTAGAGAAAAAACGGACGTTGTCTACCAACAGTTCAACCCTTAGAAAAACTTTAGGACATGAGGAAGAAAGTACCTGAAGGTCTGGACAGCCTCCTCGATCACTACCCAGACCTAGTCGTTTTCCCGTCGCTTTAGAGGACAATGGGCACGAGGGACAATCCTTTTTCCAATGATCAGCCTCCCCGCAATAAAAACAGAGCTGTTTTTCCCGGCGGCATTTCCTCTCCATCTCCTTGACCGAAGTGATGCCAATCTCCATGGATTCAGGAGCGACACCGTACTCTTTGCTGCTGGAGAGTAGGGATGTCTCGGAATGCATGACACCCCTAGCCCGCAGCCTGCGGTCCATATGCACAGCCTGAGAAATGGCATCTTCCAAGGTGTCAGGTGGTGGATGGAGGGCCAGAGCATCTTGGAGGCGTTCGGATAGGCCTCTGCGGAATAAGCCCCGAAGGGCGGCATCACTCCATGAGACCTCCGCTGCCCAGCGTTGGAACTCTGCACAAAACCACTCAGCCGAGCGTTTACCCTGGCACACACTCATGACATTATCTTCAGCCATACGTACTCTGTCAGGCTCATCATATATGCGGCCCAGGGCCTCAAAGAAGGCATCGACTGTCATTCTCTCGGGGCGGTGGAAGACAGAGAGAAAGCCAAAGCTTGAGGGGCACCACGCAGTAGAGAAATAACAACCCCCACCCTCTGAAATTCGTCCCCAGAGGAACAGAGCCTTAAAGAAAAAAAAAGCTTACATCCTTCCTTGAAGGACCTAAACTCCTCTTTATCCCCTGAAAAGAAATCAGGCAATTTGAGATTCAGTGGATATCACAGATACGTCCCAACTCCCAGAACCTGGAGACCCTGTCACAACGGCCCCCTGCACGGTGTCCATCAACTGCTGTTGGGTATGGACCATCGTGTACTGTTCCACATTGAGATTTTGGAACATTTGGGTTAGATGCTTGACCTGATCGGCCAAACCCTGCAGGGGATCCATGCTGCAAATATGCTCAGAAGACCCATACAACTATCCCCAAGAAAAAAAAAAAAATGTGCGGTCGCTTATAATATCATGATCCTGTCAGCGCCAGCGAACTGCCACGGATGAGCAGGGTGACTCACCCACACTGCGGAAGGGCCCGGGGTCAGATGCCGCAGGGGAGGCTCAGGCAGAGGGGACCTGAGCAGCATGGTGAGAGGAGACACTGAAGGTAGCAGTAAGCAAAAGGACCTGCGATCATGTGACCACAGGGGGCGGGGCTTAGCGTCCTGCTGCTGGAGATGAGTGCAGGACTTTACAGGGACCCTGGATTAGTAAAGAGGGAAACTCAGGTCAGACAAACAGGGTTCATACACAGAGAGGATGGCGCAGTACAGAAGGGGGAGCAGAGAATAGTCAGAACATAAGCCAGGAGTCATACACGGAGATAGCAATGCAGTACAGGAGGGATAAGCAGAGAATTGTCAGGACAAAGGCCAGGGGTCATACACAAGATAACAACGAAGTACAGGAGGGGCAGGCAGAACTCGTAGCGGGAACAGAACCAAGTCAAAACCAAGCAAGCATAAAGTAGCACAAGCACAAAGCACAGGGTCACACACACTTGGCCAAGGGTCAAAGTATAAGCGACAGGGAATGGCTCCACAATGAGGCTATAAGAAGCCTCCCAGAATCCCAAAATGAGGCCGTCCAGATTAACCTCTGAACTACCTAATCCCACAAACAAAGCAGCTCATGACAGTGACATTCTCTGTGTGCCTCATGAAATATATACTGAGATTTAAATTTTGACCCTTAAAAAGATAAACCCCTTTCATGGGATGATGCTGGAACAGTTTTTCGAATGATATTTTGTTGAGTTAGCAAGACCGAGCCTGTGAGAGTCTCTGTGTGTCTCATGAAATATATACGGAGATTTAAATTTTGACCCTTAAAAAGATAGACCCCTTTCATGGGATGATGCGTGAAGCGTTATGCAAATGAATGATATTGTGGAGTTAGCGACCCTGACCCTGTGACATTCTCTGTGTGCCTCATGAAATATATACGGAGATTTAAACTTTGACGCTTTTCAAATCTATACCCCTTTAATGGGATGATGCTGGAACAGTTTTTCAAATGATATTGTGGAGTTAGCAAGACTGAGCCTGTGAGAGTCTCTGTGGGCCTCATGAAATATATACGGAGCTTTCCAATTAATTACCCCAAGACTCTATACACCTGTTGGCTGGTGATACAGTACCCTTTGTGTACCCTACAGTACAGTACCCTATACAGTACCCAATACAGTACCCTACAATAGCATTTTTCAAATTATTATATTCTTGTGTAATCATCAATACTGAGGCTGTGAGCGTATGTCTGTTATTACGGAAATATATCTGAAGAGTTACCATTACCCCTACACTGTATACAGCTGTAGTCTTCAAATACATTACGCTTTTACTTCTTTTTATATTGTTGTCTAATCCATACTGAGCCTGGGAGCGTCTGTGTCTGACTCATGATATATATACCCACATTTCCAATATTTACAAAATACTAGTTATACTTGGTATCTGGAAGATACAGTATACTTTTTCAGCTTTTCAAATTTTAACCTACACTGTATACAGCAGTACAGTCCTCATACAGTACCATATATCCGCTTTTTGTATTAGGCTCCAGTACAGTTCGCCCCCACTATTCATTCCCCTTTCACTACTGGCCCTGTAAAGTGGACACCTGGCCTGAATTGCCACAATATGCCTTACAGGACATCGCTTGCCCTGCTGCTAGTGTGCTATCTGAAAGAGTCTTCACAGAGTACTGCTGGATAAATCCAGATCCAAAACAGGACCCGCCTGTCACCAAAAAATGTTGGTGACTGAGCTCACCTTCATAAAAATTTGCCATGCCTGTGTTTGTAAGGATTTGGTACCACGTTCCCCAGATGACACATACAGGGGTTTGCCGAAATAATGGAAACACCTGGAAACTGCAAGCAAAGTTAGTTAAATATGGTGTTGTTCCACCTTTTGCAGCGATTACAGCATCAATACTACAAGTTATGGATTCAGACAAGGTGTGAATTGTTTCACAAATAAATTTTTGCCCATTCTTCATTTTAAAGACCCTACACAGTCATTACAGTGACGATGGCGGCTGAAATAGATGTTTAAGATGAATCTGTTAAGTCGACCATAAATGCTCAATAATGTTTTGGTCTGCGGATTTTGGGGGCCAGATGACATGTTCGACTTCATTGCAATGTTCCTCGTGCCATGCTTTAACACTTCTAGCTGTATGAATTGCTGCATTATCATCCTGAAAGATGGCGTTCCCCTCCAGAAACAGCTTGAGCCATAGAATGCACTTGTTTGACCAAAATAACAAAATAATCGCCGCTAATAATTCTTCCATGAAGGGATATCATTGGCCCAGCGGATGTACACGAAATTGCACCAGAGATCATCACAGAACCTAAAACTTTTTTTACGGTTGGGAGAAGGCAGTCTGGATGGAATGCTCCTTTCGGCTGGCTACAAACGTTGACTCGTACGGAGGTCGGACATAGGGTAAACGATGATTCATCTGCGAATATCACAGATTTACACTGCTCGAGGGAACAATTATGGTGGTTTAAACACCACTCTAACCGCTTGGAAACATTTGCCAGTGAGAACAGCGTTTTTCAAATTGTAGCCCTTCCATGGAATCCAGATTGTGCACACAGACAAGTGACGTTGCCCTGAGCAATTGGGGGGGCCAACTCTTGGGCAACCGCACTGGCACAGGGCCCCTCATTGTACAAAAAAGTGTCTCTGATGGTGGGAGGCGCCGTCGCCGTTAGACACACCAGCGTACTATGAGGGGCCCTGTGCCAGTGCCGTGACCCACCAGTGGGCCCACCCTGCTTGCTAAGGGCACAGCACTTGCAATAGTGACCTCTCCTGCTCCACCGCTGTGACATGTTCCACGTTTCATGACAGTGACATTCAGGTTAGAGAGCTCGAAGACGTCACGTCTGTACGCCCTGTGCCAAACAGTCCAAGTGCAGAGAGCTGCAAGATGGCGACGCTGAGGAGTCCAGAGTACAGTAGTGCCCATCGATGAGAGGTATTTCCTTTTTTGAAATGTTTGGAGCAATGTATGGGGAGCATTATACACTGGAGAATTATAAATGGGGCCCATCATACACTGTGGCATCATCCATGGGGCCCACTGACACTTTTGGCCAGGGGCACACGAGAAACCTGAGCCAGCCTTGCCACCCACCCACAACTTTAGCCAAATAACCACCAGTTTTCAATGCGTTACTATTGTTATAAAGTAACTGAAGGTTGACAAACTTAAGGAATAAGAATTGATGTTGTTGGCATTGAAATGGGCACTGTAGGTGTCTTTCCTGCCCCCCACTGCATGACGACTTTGCTTCCCCATTGACTTCAATGGGGTTTCGTGTTTCGGCCGAAACCCCGACTTTTCAGCTAAGTCGGGCAATTTCACTCGACCCGACTTTTCAGAAAGTCGGGTTTCGCGAAACCCGACTCGACATGAAAAACTGCAAAGTCGCTCATCTCTAGTCAAAAGGTCTAAGCCAGAGGCACAAAACCACAACGCCAGAGGTACTATGAAGCACTGAGGTACTATGACACACAAATGACACACTTTGAGGCACAGAGGCACAGAAGTATTATGACGCAATATGATGCATTACAGGCGCCGGACCTCTCTGACCTTTCCCTGCGCACTGCAGTACTCTGCTCTGCCCTCACCAAGGCAGATTAGTGCACCTGCGCAGGAGCCGTGAAGGGACGCAGAGAAGATGGCTTCGCTAGAAGATGGGAGGTGCCGGACCGGACCGCGACGCCCATTGAACCCAACCGGACAGCGGACCGCCCATGGGTGAGTATAATCTAACTCGTTTTTCTCATCTTTCAGGTAACATCGGGGGCTTATCTACAGCATTACAGAATGCTGTAGCTAAGCCCCTGATGGTGGTGGCCTCATCTCATACTCCAAAAATGGGGTGACAGATTCCCTTTAAGGTGCCAAACGAGAGACTGGCTCCAGCTGAAGGAGCTAATTAATGAGCCGCAGCTGGAGGGCAGTCTTCATGGAGACCCTGTGCTGCATTGCCACCATGTGTCCAGTCATAAGGCTCTGTGCAGACATGGCCTGCAAGTAACTGAAGTCACATCATGAGAAGAAGCCTGGACATATGTCTTTACAATAGCCTAGAGGTCCAAGGCCAAGCTGCTTATATGTGAAAACACATCTCAGCACATGAGGCTCTTGGCCCAGATTTGGCACAAAGGCATGAGAATAGCATCAGCCCAGAGGCTTAGGCCATCAACACAACATTCCAACATGCACTCACCTGTGCTGGCTCCATACCTGCTAGAAAAACAGGGGGAGCTGGCAACGCCGAGAGCCCACCATGGGGGAAGCAGCACCCTTGTCAGGAATGTTGCATCAATGCACTTTCGCGTTCCGCCGTGGAACGTACGCCAACCTTATGTCCCAGCGCCCTGCTCTGACGTCACTGGAGGCGTGACGGCCTTCTCTACCATGTGACTTCTAGAAGTAGCGGTGTTTTGCCAGCAGGCATCCTAGCTGAGAGCCCCCCATTGGGAGGAAGCGGCTCTATCCAGGAGCCCGTCCGCTCAACTGGTCTTTGTAGCCAAGGGACTCCCCATCGGGAAGTGTCAGCCTTGGCTGCTTGACAGGGTGAAGGATTGGACGCACCGAACAATCCCCCTGAGCCCATTGTGCAGTCTGGCTGTTGGCTGAGGAATACAACCGTCCCTAGTTGGGCTATGAAGCACTATGATATATTTTGATGAGGCTTTGCCCATCCACTTGGGCGTAGGCAGGGGCGTAGCTGGGGCTCCCTTGTCCTGCATATTGAAAGAGAGGGACTAATTAGCGGCTGAAGCAGACTACAGGCTGAATGGTTGAAAGTGGCTACGTGTTGAGGATGTCCTAAGTGCTGAGGACAGGTTATAATTGACCGCCAGAAGCTGGGGATCTTCTGCCCACAGCGCACTTACCACACCTTTATGGTCTATCACCCGGCTCTTCCATGCTGCCACCGTAAGCCCTGCGAGATCCAGGGACTCAATCTGGTCTCACTATTATTCCGCATTCCTTCTGGAACACACGCTGACCTCTGAGGCTGTCAGTGACGTCACAGGAAGTGCAACGTCTTTCTGGAGCGCGACTTCCACAAGGAAGCCCGCCGGCGTTCAAACTGAGAGCCTCCCACCAGGAGGAGCTTATCACCCAGGAGCACGTCTGCTCGACTGGTCGTTGGGGCAGAGGGACTCCCCACCGGGGAGTTTCAGCCCCGGGCCACTTGACAGGGAGAAGGATCTTGGACAAGCCGCACGATCCCCCTGGGCCCAGTAAGCTTCTGCTGCTGCTCCTCTCATGTGTCCCTCCCTGCAGGGACAGGAAAACCACTGGAGGGTGGAGGAGAAAGGGGCCTTTTAATCTCTCTGTGATCCTGTCCCGTTATAGGTCAAGGAAGGACTACCTCCATGGTGCTGTCCGGAGGGACGTAATAGAAAATGGCAACAGGTTTCTAACAAATAAGCTGTACTGCCACTGTACACAACATAACTGTTAATCCCTTTATGTGCACAAGTTTGAAAAATAAAGTGTCATGATCCAGTCTGGGTTTTGAGTCCTGTCTGCCCTTTTCCCAGGCTGATCATGTCAAGGGTTAACTTTGCCTGCCCTCATTTTGGATTCAGGTTTGCTATTTCTTCCTGCTGTGTCCTGCAGGCCATGTCAGTTATATTTTCTGACTATGGCGTGAGCATCTGACTCTGTTAGTGCCCTGATTTGTCCTCCTGCTGTTTATGACTTTGCCAGTGTCTGTTTTGTTCCCCACTCACCGTTCTGACTCAATGTTTCCCTTTCATGTTTAGGACACTTTGGTATTTGACTCGGCTTGGACTCTGACCTGCTGATTGTCTCTTGTCTTTGGCATATCTGCTCCTGACCAGTACTGACCCATTTGGCTTGCATCTGACTCTGTGTTTTGTTTATTCCTTTGGTACTGATCTATAGTCTAGGATTTGACCCGACTTGTTTGACTATTCTGCTGCCACCTGGGGCAGCCTCGCTGCTGTACTGCAGGTCTGCTCTTGCTGTGTGCGTTCCTCCCTCCACTCTATTGCCATCTAGTGGAGCTTGCATCTAACTGCATAGCAACAGCGTTATATAAAGATTTACATTGTGAAGTGCAATGAGATTTCCATATGAAGAAGTTCCATAGAGTATAATGGTTTTAGAAAGGATGCCTTTAACCATACTGCTATATTTTACAGACGTTACATCCCATTTTGTGAGTATAAAGGGAGTCTTGACCCTCTGTTCAACTTCCACTCCCAATATATCTGTACATCAGCAAGAACTTGGTTATGGTTTGCATTACAAAAAAAGCCTGTACATAAGATGTGGCAATTTAATTAATCCCAAATGGAACAGGCCAGCTGACTACTACAGAAGGAATGGTGTTTATAGACAGGTTGGCGTAATGCAAGCAGTGCATGTTGTCTGGGCTGAAGAGCTTCATGCTTTACTGTGAAATTTACAGTGTCTTTCCAAGACCTCAGTTATTTTCTTAAGATGGAAACTCATTATTCTGCATCCACTGTAAGGAAAAAAATTGTTAAAATAGAAAGGAAAAAAATGTTGTGAATATAATTTCATGCTAGAATGAATGTTCTTAAAATCATTGGAAAGAAGTTGTAAATGCTACACTAAAATGCTTAGGTAAGGTGATGATACTCTATATGTAGTAGTGGTGATTGTTTTATAGAAGCTTGGAAACTGCTGCTCAGGTTTTAGGAAGGGAGGTATGGCAATAAAGATAAGTGATTCACCAGCTCCATTTTGATATAGGAAAGATGTATATCTTCATACCGTGTTAGCTAGTAGATAGAAAAAGACTCTCAAGTCTAAATATTTCACCAGCTCCACAAACTTACTATGCAATGTGCCAAATAATCACTATAAATATCAAAGATCACAGTCTGAAAATGTTATTGTTGCTGTTACTTTATCATTGAACTTACCTAGACTTGAACTCTGGGCTTGCCAGTTATATTACTGTATGCACACCTACAATAAGAGGGATCTATAGTGTTACTCAAAGAGAGAGACATAAATATACATAATCATCAAATGTGTGTCTATTAGACCATAATTAAAATATAAAACAGCATGCAAACACCCTGTAAGACCACATTAATACAAATTGGAAAAAGTAGATTATTTAGATAAATAAATGTCTAGACAAACACAATTGATAAACATGTATACAAAACTCTAGGCATTTAAAATATTAGTAAAGTGAAGAAACCTGGCATATGTAAAAATTAATTCAGCCAGGAATGTGTACAGAATTTATCCTCTATCATACAAAAATAGACAAATGATATCCAGTGATGTCATAAATTGAATATATAGCATCCGTATGTTTAAGTATTGATGCCCAAGCCTCATAAGGAACCCTGCTTCTCTTAGCTTTACACAGCCATAGCCCTTAAACAACTAGGAATAATTCTCCATGGTACTGCTGCTCAACTTCTAGTCATTTGTTTAGGATATAATCTTCAGTACAAAAGGAGCAACCATCAATCAATGTTGTTAAGCTGGTGTGTTCCACTCCTTACACAGTTTACATCCAGGCACTGCTGAAGACGAGAAATTGAAAACTATGTTTTATTCAACTTTGCAGGCACTTTTTCATGGTGTCATATGTGAATCTAGGTTTTACTTTAACCAGGCCAAAAATTCAGGTTGGTGCCTACTCCTAAACACTGTTTAAGTAGTTTAAATATTAATCATCTAGTAGCCTAATTAAAGGAAATAAATAATACCAGAACCACCAACAATACAGAAATATATCACCAGAAACAACAACAGTACATAAATACATCACCAGAACCACCAAGAGTACAGAAATACATCACCAGAACCATCAACAGTACAGAAATGCATCACTAATAGCACCATGATTAGAGGAGTACATTACCATATCGACTCTCAATATAGGAATTTATCAGCAGAAGCACAATTAGAACATGAATACAGCATCATAATCAGAACATGAATGCATCACCAGAATCAACAACACTACATAAATATATCACCAAACCACCATGTCCATAAATACATCACCTAATCTTAGTTCAGTGATCAATTGCAATGTCAAGTCAGCCCCATATACAATTTTATTTTATGATCCTACAACTCTCAGTATGTCCTAAACAATGGTAAGGTGAAACTGGTGGTTGTTGTTAACAGTTATCATACAGACCATACAGGAGCAACAGTACTGACGAGACATAGTCAATATAACAAATAAACATTTACATTCAGGTACCTTATAGATTACATCTTCAGTAATTGGAGTCATCCTCTTTATTTTCTTCTCCATTTTGCCTAGATACCAAAATGACTTTTCACATCCACAGCTTAACTCTGCAGACTTTCCTCTTCACTGGTCTTCTGCAGCATATTCCCTTAAAAATTCCAGTGTGATTATGATGCTCCTGAATAAACAATATCCACCCTACACTGCGCCCCTAAATAATTGCCGCGCACTGAGCTCCCTGCACAAAAAATGTTCCCCATATTACCCATCTTATGATACACTGCCTCTATGATGTCCTTTCCTTTCCATACTGGGCCCCTCCTTCACACTGTCCCCTCACACTACTTCCCCTCTATATTGCCCAGTGTTTATACTGTGCCCTCTCGTAACAATTTTCCATGCATACTATCCTATCACACTACCACTCTTTATACTGCCCCTCCACACTACCCTGCCTCCATACTGTGCCTCTCACACTTTTCTCCCCATACTGTCCCATACATTCATCTCCTACTGTCCCCTCACATTTCCTACATACTATCCCCTTGAATTTTTCTCTCCCTATACGTTCCTCTCACACTTTTCTCACAATGTTGTTCACACACTTTTCTTTCTACATACTGTCCCCTTACACTTTCCCCCATACTCTATTCTCACACTAATCCCCTTTATACTGTCCTCACACACACTTTTTTCCCTAATACTATCTTCTTTTATTTGTCTTCTCTCATACTGTCCCCTCACATGTTTCTCCCCTATATTGTCCCCTCTCATTTTCACCCCATACTCTCTTCACACTTCCCCCATATTGTTTCCTCACACTATCCCCCATACTTCCCCCTCACACTTTTCTCCTCCTGTGGTAGATCAGCTCACTCAGAGGTACATGAAGATAGATACGGGAACACTGTCTCTTTAACTCCTTCACTGATTTATTATGTATATGCGGCATTAACCATAATGAAGTAAAAATAAACACAGCCCTTTGGGCAAAACAGGAAAACAAAACAAAGTGGTAACACAAACAACAGTCCTTGTGATAGTGGGGAGTCGCTCACTCAGGGTTAGCAAAACTCATGGTTCAGCTTAGCATAAGCACAAACAATTCTCTGGAATTTTCCTTTCCAGACATATTGAACACTGAATAACTTAGAAGGCCAACTATTTAAACCCCAGACCATACCCTGGGGTGGAGATAAAGTGGACTACCTCCCATCCAATCTATGGTTGTCCACAAATACCAGCTCATAAAATGGACGATTAACCCCTCTCAACACATAGTGTGCTGGAGCAAACTTCTGGGTTTCAAATCACTGAAGCCAATAGCCTCCGAGGAACATATCTCCCCTCCATCACTTTTGCCAGTGACTTTGTCACATATCTTCCCCCTCTGCCCAAAGCCATGGGTTTTGGCACCTTCACCCACTAAACAGAAAAGTCTGGACAGGGCATCTGCATTACCATGTAGTTTCTTGGGCCTGAGTCCCACATGAAAACTAAAATCCTGGAGCGCTAGAAACCACCTAGTCACCGGAAATTCTTCCCTTTACTTTCCGTCATTCATCTCAGGGGCTCATGATCTGATACTAGCCTGAACTTCTGGCCTAACAGGTAGTACCTCAGCATGTGAATTGCCCATTTGATAGCCAAGCATTCTTTTTCCACCAAGGCATAGTTTTTCTCACAGGCAGACAGTTTTCTGCTTAAGTATAGATTGGGATGTTCCTCCCCATTTACTCCTTGAGTCAACACTGCCCCCAAGCTGTTCTCTGAGGCGTCCGTCTGGACCACTAACTCTTTAGTGAAGTCCGGTGTGACCTAGACTGGCTGTTTGCATAGGGCGAGCTTCAACTCCTGGAATACCATCTCCTCTTCAGAGGACCATTTGGCCTTTGACATCTTTGTGCCCTTAAAAAGATCAGTCAGGAGGGCAGCCATCCTGGTGAAATTCAGTATAAATCGCTGATAGTATCCCACTATTCATAGGAATGCCCTAACCTGCTTTTTGGAGACTGGTTGTGGCCAATTCTCGATTGCCTCTACCTTATTTACTTGCGGCTTGATTTCCTCCCTTCCGACTATATAGCCCAAGTATTTAGCCTCTTCTTTCCCTGTGGTGCATTTCTTTGGGTTTATGGTAAACCTTGCCTTCCTCAGCACATCCAGTACCACCTGGACCTTTTATAGATGACTTCCCCAATCTGGGTTGAAAGTTACAATGTCATACAGATAAGCTGCTACGTACTTTTTATGAGAGGCTAGGATCAGATCCATGGCCCTCTGGAAGGTAGCTGGTGCTCCCTGCAGACCAAACAGCATCCTGGTATACTGAAAGCACCCGTCAGGTGTAGAGAAGGCAGTCTTCTTCTTGGCGCTTGGGGAGAGGATAATTTACCACCAGTACCCTTTTGGTAGGTCCATAGTGGTAATATATCTTGTTGACCCTAGCCTCTCAAAGAGTTTGTTGACCCCGAGGCATCAGATGTGCATCAAACTTGGACATCTCATTTAGTTTCCTGTAGTCATTACAGAAACTCCACACCCCTTTTGGCTTTGGCACAAGGACAATAGGACTGGATCAGTCGTTCTTTGACTCCTTGATGGAGTTCAGGTTCAACATTCTCCTCACCTACTTGGAGATCACCTCGCAGCTGACTTTGAAAATCCGATACAGCTTTTGATTCATCCTCACATGCGGTTCCGTCAGGATTTCATGCTCCACAACCTGTATACAACCTGGCTACTCTGAAAATAGGTCCTGGTTCCACTGAATCAGCTCTCGGCACTGTTGCTTCTGGAACTTTAACAGTGTCTCTGCCACTGTAATAGCTTCAACCCTGGCTTCAGGATTGGCCCCCAAGCACATAGCTTCAACCGCTTCCCTATCTTGCCATGGTTTGAACAGGTTAATGTGATACACCTGGTATGGCTTTCCTCTCTTTTTGGTGGACCTTGTCGGTGACATCACACAACTTTTCTACCACCTCATGTGGCTCTTGCCACTTGGCCAGCATCTTACTTTCCACTGTGTGGATCAACAGCAACACCCGGCCTCCAGGGCAAAACTGTCTCAGTCTTTCCAACAGATTGTAGACCCTTGGCTAGGTCTCTTGTGCTTGAAGGAGGCCCTCCCTCACAATCGGCATTACCCTTGCTATCCTGTTCTGCATCTGGGCCACATGTTCAATGATACTCCAGTGGAGTGATACCTCTGCTTCCCAGGTCTCCTTTGCAATGTCCAGAAGTTCTCGAGGGTGCCGTCCGTATAGCTGCTCAAATGGTGAAAACCCCAGAGAGGCCTGTGGGACTTCTCTAATGAAGAACAGTAGGTAGGGTAGCAGGCGATCCCAGTCTTGGCCATCCTTCTCCATGACCTTCTTAAACATAGATTTCAAAGTTTTGTTGAACCTCTCTACCAGGCTGTCTGTCTGCTCATGGTACTCTGATGTCCAGAGTTAGGTCATCTCCAGTGCCTTACACAACTCCCTCATCACTTTGGACATAAGAGGAGTCCCTTGGTCCATCAGAATCTCCTTTGGCAGGCCCGTCCAGGATAAAAAAAAATTGACTAGCTCTTGTGCTATACTCCTGGCAGAGAAGTTTGGTTCTGTGTCTGGATACTGTGTTGCATAGTCCATTACCACCAGGATGTATTGGTGACCTCTGGCGGACTTGACTAAGGGCCCGACAAGGACCACTGCAATCCAGTCAAATGGGACTTCTATTATGAGCAAAGGCACTAGGGAACTACAAATGTGGTGTGACGTCCGCCCACTGCAGGTCTGAACTGCAGGTAAGACAGCACCCCGAGAAACCCCGAGACCCTTTACCCCTATACAGGGATCTGGAATTACAGCGAAGCCCAGGAGGTAGCTGCCTATGAGAGCAGTGGACCGGAGTAGGAAGGACGCTAGGAAGGGAATAAAAAGCTAGACCAAATGCGTAGTCAGAAGTTCAAGGGTCAAAACCAGGAGGGAAGCAAAGGTACAAAAACGGCAGGCATGTGAAGGGTCAGAAATTCAGGCTAAAGTTCAAGTCAAAACCAGGCGGGCAGCAGAGGTACAAAATCGGCAGGCAGTAGAACAGTCAGAAATCCAGGCAAAGGTCAGAAGTACAATAGCAAAACAAACTAGCACACTGGGCTAACCAAGACTATATCTGGCGGCTTGCAAGCCAGGCTTCAAGGCATTTGAAGGGTATGGCTACCTCTCACAGGCTCACAGTCTGATGACCTAATCTGGACCACCCCCAGAACCAGGCCAGATGGTGATGCATGACTGACACCAACCACTTCACCTCTGACAGAAGAGTGAAGCCTACGCCCACCAGACGCCTGTGCAGGGACCCTGTTGTGAATAATCTGGAGGCGACTTCTGAGCTGGAGCTCCCTCCGGTGGTTGCTGAGGGTAATGAACTAATTGCCGAATGACCTTCAGCTGGCTCTGAATGGTCTGATATAAGTGATCTGAACTCCCTTCAGCCTTGCCGGTAATCAATTGTTCTTCTGGTCTTGCTTGGAGCTCTGCTTGCATTCCTGCTCTCATTTAGATAAGTGATTTGCTGTTTTTTTTCCTCTGGTTGGATTTTCCTTGCCTGGTTTGCTGCTTGCAGTAGTCTTCAGCCTGGTCCCCTTTTGGGGTCTGGCGCTGCAATTGTGCTCTTTTTGTATTTGCACTTTTGCTCTGTTCCTTTGTCACTTTTTATTTGCTGAATTGCTGTGTGTTGCACCAGAGATCTGATTTAGGTGGTAGAGATCGTGTGATCTCAGGTTTTTTGTTAATCAGAAGTGTTGGTATTTTTGTCAGGGTTTTTTTGGGTTGCAGTCAGAATTCTTTCCTATACTTTTCTATCTAGACAGATTGGGCCCCAGTGTTTGCTCATTCTATTTTCTGTCTGTGTCCGTATTTTCTTCTTGTCTAACCGCCATTACTATTGTTGAGCATACTGCTCGATATCTAAAAATATCGTATCGGAATGGTATCGCCGATATCACTAAATATCGTCGATATCCGATTCTGATACCGGAAGTCCCATGTAAGTCTATGGGAACAAAATATCGCAACAAAAAAAAACCCTTTCTTTCGTTGTAAACACAAAATATACACACATAGAATACATATTATATATATATATATATATATATATACATGTCATTGTGACATATATATATACATATATTTATAGTTTATACACTTCTACATAGTAAAATAGACTCTGATTCAATTGCCGGGTAAAGCCGTGACATACCCCATAGAAGTCGACGGGCTCGGTGCCGAGTACCCCCAAAACCTCTGGCTCTGTGCGACTCAACTTGGGCGTCACAAACAGGATTCTGTAGCTCGCTATAAGCGAGTCCTGTGTGCCTGAATTGAACTGGTTTTGTGCTTGAGAATTGCTAAAATCATCAGAGAATGTATTTGCCATTTTTCAGCCATATCTGCGTCACGACGAGGCACTGGTGAAGAAGAAGGGCGTGCTCTTCGTGGGTGTACACCACTCAGTGGCGCGAAAACGATGGCCGACCACTCTAAATGTTACTGCAATGTAAGATCGTGCCCCACAGCTCTTGAGTTCCGCCTCCTCATCCTCCTCAGTGTGCGGAAACTAACACGAAGGTCCCGCCTCACTACAAAAGAGGGGCCCTCTCCAGATGCTAATGACACATGTGACTTGGCAGAGATGGCTAATGGACACGAGCAGAAGTGTGAAGGGATGGAGCAGTCAGAGCTCTCCCCCCACGGAAGCGACCCGATCGCCACGGAACCACCGTTGGGCACCCGGCCTGGAAACCCTCCTACGCTGCAAGAAGCGGAGGATACCCTAAGAGGCCTGGCCCGGCACCGGGAGGAGGTCGCCAGGATGGAAGCCAGCTGGCGTGCCCTAAAACTAAACTTGGAGCGGCGCCAATCCCTCTTACCTGAAGTGTCTGTACCGGAAGGTGAGGCACCCGTTCTAGTAGAGGAGTCCGTGCGGGCATCCCAGCCCTTGCAATGTGATCCGGTTGACGTTGTCGCAGTGGAGGCACCCGTTCCTGCAAAAAACTCTGCACCGGCAGCACCCCAGATCCCGCTGTCTGCCCCGTCGCTGAGACAGAAGAAGCGACACCCGTCCTCATGGAGGAGGCCGCGCAGGCACCAGAGGTCTACCCGTCTGTACCGGAGCCCCGACTGTCATCTGTTCCAGAGCCGGCTGCTTCCTCCGCAGGTGAGCGCCGCCAGGACTGTCGGGCGCCAGGAGAGCTGCCGCAAACCAGACATCGTAAGCTGCAGTTTGATGGTGGAGACATGGAGATGCTGGTGGAGGAGAATTACAACCGGCGTCAGGAGGAAGAGTGGAGATTTGGGAGCGGGAAGCAGAGCGATAAAGGGAGCAGCGAGAATCCCAAAAGCTTCGGCAACGTAACATGGAGAAGGACCGTGCAGATAAGGACCGGATGAGAAAAGATAAAGGAACCCTGTGGGAGCCGCGGCGTAAGGGTGCAGTACGGAGCTTTAAATTGAAAGGTGGTTGGGGCTTCATCCAGGAGCCTGGACTTTATTTATAAGTGTTTGTGACCCGGCGGGACGTGGAGACTCACCTCCCAGAAGGACACCCGGGGAGGGACCTGTTGCCAGGAGACTTGGTGACTTACACCCGACACTGGGGTTACAATGGATGGTACACCCTAAATGTTACCAGGTGCGACCCCTACTCCCCAGAGTGTCAGGAACCTGTGAGACCCTCGGAGCCTTCAGCCTCCCACATCCAGGCCTCTGCACAAGTGCCCACCCCATGCCGTAAATCTCCCCAGCCTCCCTCAGTGGTCTCCTCAGCAGCCCCAGCTATGGACATGATAACTATAGCTGGCCCGTACCCGGCGCCTGTTAGGCCCCCTGGGGTTCGTTCAGTCCGGGACATAGGGCTCCAGACCCGGAGGGAGATGAAAGAGGTGGCCACACAGACACAGATAGCGGGTCACGACTTGACTGTACAGGCCACACGACGTCATCAGGTCCTGGTGGTCCTTGGTGTCTCGGATGTTTGGCAAGCATCGGAAGAGTACCAGGTGGTACCTGGAACACCCCTGCCAAAGAATTATAAATAACCCGGACAGGGTCCCTGTATGTAAATAGTTAAATTGTTGATGTACCCGGACGGGTGAATGTTCATAAAAAAGTTTTTTAATTTAATAAAAAAAAACAACACAGTTTTCATTACTTTTATTACAGTCTCATCCTGCGACGCCATCGATCTCCTGTAAAAAAATGAAAAAAAAAACAGCAGTATACCACCTGTCCGACGCAGTCCATAGTAACGAGTGTCCCACGACGATCCAGCTCTGCTACATCAGAATGACAGGCAGAGCCTGTCATCCCGGCACAGCACAGCTGATTACCTGCTTCCCCGGCGGTGACGTCATCGGACTGGTTTACGGCCGGGATTACCCTGCAGTCACTGCAGTTATCGCGAAAAACTGCATGTGACCGCCAGGGAGAAGATAATGGCGGCCATCAAGCAGTCCAGGACGTGACCGCCGGAGATCTTCTGCCAGGTAAGTGCCACTGACTCCTGACAGACCTGACCGACGGACACTCACAGTGACAGTGACAAATCCGATTCCAGTATCCGATATGACGAAAATATCGGTACTCGGAATCGAAAGCCCGATACAGCTAATATCGGCCGATACCCGATATTTGCAGTATCGTATCGCTCAACACTAGCCATTACATGTTTGGGGGCTTCCTATTTCTTTGGGGGTTCTGCTATGGGGCAGATAGCTTTCATCTTTCTGTAGTTATCTCTCCGGCTGTGACGAGGCGTCTAGGATCACCGTAGGTACGCTCCACGGCTACTTCTAGTGTGGCGGTTAGTTTAGGGTACTGCAATCCAATAGTTTCCAGCCTCTCTGGTGTATTACTACTTTGGCTATTTTTGCATTTTCTCCTCAGCTACCGAAACATAACAGGACCCCTTCTCTGTCGATAACATTACCCACAGGCGAAACATGGCGTTGCGCAGCGACAGAGGTCGGCGTCAAAGGAGCGGAACCATATGAGGATACCGCTCTCCTATCACTGGCACCAACAGCCAAAGGAGTCCGGCGCCTCCCAGCGGCCAAGGCAGGAACACCAGCCACTGAATCCAACGGCGACGTGACAGTACCCCTCCCTCTAAGAGGGGCCTCTGGACCCTCAAAACCCGGTTTGTTGGGATGAAGGAGATGAAACTTTCTGATCAAACCCTTGGCATGGACGTTACTTGCAGGCACCCAGGATCTTTCCTCCGGACCATAGCCCTTCCAATGCACCAGATACTGCACGGATCCTCTCACTAAAGGAGAATCAAGGATCCTTTGGACTTCGTATTCCAAAGCACCCCCCACCAAAACCGGAGGAGGAGGGGACTGGACAGGACGAATCAGAGAGCGGTACAATTTGGGAAGGGACTTATGGAATACATTGGGCAGTTTAAATGATTGAGGGAGCTTCAGACGAAAGGCTACTGGATTAATCACCTCAATAATTTCATACGGACCAATAAACCTGGAACCTAGTTTGGCAGATGGCACTTTGAGCTTAATATTCCTGTTAGAAAGCCAAGCTTTGTCCCCAACTCCCAGGTCTGGGCCCTTGGAGCGCCGTCTATTAGCAGACGAAGCCTGTCTAGTCTGAGCCCCTTTCAAGTTTATGTTGACTTCTGACCAGATAGTTTTTAACTGGTCTATGGTCCTTTCTACCCCAGGGACATTTGACATCCTAGAAGAGAACGAACCAAAACGTGGGTGCAGCCCTTGATTACAGTAGAAAGGGGTAGTCTTGATGGACTCCTGGTACTGATTATTCATGGCAAACTCTGCTAGCGGTAGGTGTTCCACCCAATCGGACTGATGCTCAGAGACATAACAACGTAGATTCTGCTCAAGCGCTTGGTTGGTGCATTCGGTTTGACCATTGGTTTCAGGGTGATAGGCAGAGGAAAAGGACAATTCCATTCCAATTCGTTTACAGAATGCCCTCCAAAATTTCGAAACAAACTGGGTGCCCCTATCGGACACGATATTCACAGGAATACCATGCAATCGCACAACATGAGTAATGAATAATTTGCTCAGGGTCTCAGAATTAGGTAATCCAGACAGAGTAACAAAATGACACTGCTTGCTGAATCTATCCACCAGCACCCAAATACACGTCTTCCCTTCTGAGAGTGGCAGATCAGTAATAAATTCCTTGGAGATATGGGTCCAAGGACTCTCAGGGGCAGGCAGGGACTGGAGTCACCTGGCAGGGAGATTATGGGGAGACTTAGCGCGAGCACAGGTTTCACAGGCCAGTACATAGTCCTTACAGTCCTTTACTACAGTTGGCCACCAAAAATTCCTGGTTACAAGTCTGATAGTGTTTTTGATGCCTGGATGCCCTGCAAGGACGGAATCATGCGATTCCTTCAGAACTTGAAGGCGGAATGTGGCCGGAACAAATAGTTTTTGGGGAGGAGTATTGTCAGGTGCCTGTTCTGGGGATCTACGGATTTCTTCCGGAAGATCCAAGGATACAGCTGAAATAGCAATTCCCTTGGCTAGTATTGGAGTCGGTTCAGAGTCCTTGACCTGTGAGGGGCAAAA
Organism: Oophaga sylvatica; assembly: GCA_033576555.1. Lineage (NCBI taxonomy): Eukaryota > Metazoa > Chordata > Amphibia > Anura > Dendrobatidae > Oophaga > Oophaga sylvatica. The sequence continues at coordinate 11,003 of JARQOD010001017.1, read as the reverse complement.
ACTTCGAGAAAGGGCGTTTTTAGTACCCGGTCGAAAAGTAATTACAAAATCAAACCTAGAAAAGAACAAGGCCCACCTTGCCTGTCTAGGATTCAGTCTTTTTGCTGACTCCAAGTAGGTCAGGTTCTTGTGGTCAGTAATTACAGTGATCTTATGTTTGGCACCTTCGAGGAAGTGGCGCCATTCCTCAAAGGCCTATTTGATTGCCAACAATTCCCGATTACCTATATCATAATTCCCCTCGGTGGAAGAGAATTTTCGGAAAAAGAAGACACACGGACGAAGTTGAGTGAGGGATGCAGTGCCTTGCGATAGCACTGCTCCGACTCCAACTTCAGAGGCATCTACCTCTACAATAAAGGGGCGGTCCAGATCAGGCTGAACCAATATCGGGTTAAAGGAAAAACATTTCTTTAAGGCAGAAAATGCATGAAGTGCTTCAGGCTTCCAGTTAACCACATACGCCCCTTTCCGAGTCAAATCAGTGAGTGGTTTGGCTATCTCGGAAAAACCTTTAAAAAATTTACTATTGTAGTTAGCGAAACCCAAAAATCGCTACAGTGCCTTTAGAGACTGGGGTTGTACTCATTCCTTAATGGGTTGAATTTTAGAAGGATCCATGCGAAACCCTTTAGCCGACAAAATATAACCCAGAAACTGTATCTCCTGTGTCATCAAGACACATTTCTCTAGTTTGGCAAATAAAGAATGCTCTCTGAGTCTCTGGAGGACAGAGCAGACATGTTGAACGTGCGTCTGTTAGAGGTCGAGTTCCCGCTTCTGCACAAGGGGAATCTCGAGCCATTCCGGCTGCAGTCTCCCATTTGTCTCCGGCCGCAGTGGACTCTGCTCAGCTTAGACATCGGTAACAGCGTCTTGCCCAGTCTAACAGTGTGCAGAGGATTACTGCTGCTCCTCCAGGCTCTGCTATTGTGGCCAGTACTGGTTAGCGGCGAGCAGACGTCTTTAGGACGGTGAGATCTCTCATTGGAGATCAGGGGTCACATGCTCAGGTACTACAGCAGCTCCTATTGGTCCGCCAGGAAGGTCCTGTGACTACTGGTGTTCTGGAACAAGTTTCATTGGTCCTTGTTTCTGGCAGGTCCTGTAGCTGTTACTATAAAAGGGTGGCATGGCTGGGCCGCCATGCGCTAATATCAATTGCATTATGTGCTATTGCGCCAGTGTGATCATGCATGCATGTGTTTAGGGACCCGGCTGAAATAAGCACCTAGAATACCGGCACCTCCGGTGAGAAGATTTGAGTGCAAGTGTTTAGGGACCCGGCTGAAATAAGCCCCTAGAATACTGGCTTCTCCGGTGAGGAGATTGCTTGCTTGTGTTGCTGTCTTCATGATCACGGACTGCTATCCGCACAGCAGTTATCTGTGTATCCCTGTGGTGTTAACAGGACACAGTCTGTTTCTCAGCGGCTCTGTGACGCAACAGGGTTCGCTTTATAACGCTAGTTCAGCGCCCTAGCGTTTTACTTTGCGGCTCACTGAAGCTAAGTGAGTTTGTACTTATCGCCATATAGCGCTGTGGCATTCCCGTTGCGGCTATGGGGATTAACAGAGTTCGCACTAACTGCCACAGCGTACTACGGTGTTTATTTTAGCGACTCTGTGGGATAACAGAGTTCGCTACCTTCGCCATCTTGCTAGCAGTGGGCTTCGCCTGCACGGTGGACCCCGGGCTGCGAACGCACCTCTCTACAATATCTATTAGGTGCGTTCCGCAGACCCTAACATAATATTAGCGCCAGGGTCTGGCTAGTAAAATGGCAGACGACCAGCGTCTACAGCAGTACATCCAGCAGCTGGAGGGTAGGTTGGCGGCTCTAGAGCGCACAACCGCAGCTGTGGATGTTACCGCTGTCGCTGTTCAGGCTGCTAGCGTGGCTGCAGCCAGTTTGTCCTCTGCCACCCCTGCTCCGACTTTATCCCGTCTCCTGCTTCCAGACAAGTTTGCTGGTGACAGCAAGCAATGTCGGGGATTGATGAGTCAGTGCTCCATTCATCTTGAGCTTCTGGCTGCACGTTTTCCCACGGAACGGGCTAAGGTGGGTTTTGTCTTATCCCTCCTGTCGGGCAGGGCGTTGGAGTGGGCAACGCCGCTGTGGGAGCGCGACGATCGTGTGGTACAGAGTGCTCCTCTCTTCCTGGAGGCTCTGAGACAGGTCTTCTTAGGACCTCGTGTCACCCATGATACGGCGCTCCAACTGCTGGCAATATCACAGGGTTCATCCATGGTCAGCCAGATCGCCGTCCAATTTCGGACTCTGGTCTCTGAGCTAGAGTGGCCGGATAAAGTCCTCATTCCGGTGTACTGGAGAGGACTGGCGGAACATGTGAAGAATGCTTTGGCCACCAGGGAGATTCCCGCCACACTGGAGGAACTCATTTCCCTATCCACCCGCATTGATCTCCGTTTTAACGAGCGGAGGTTAGAGCGGACCCAGTGCAGGCAGAGGTTTCGGTTGGCTCCCACCTTCGCCATACCTCTGGAAATTTCCGTTCAGGCGTCCGATTCCTCCGAAGCCATGGAGGTTTCTCGAGCGGGACCTAAGTCCCGGACCGCTCGAGCAACGGTGGTCTGTAATTTTTGCCAACAGGCAGGACACTATAATAACAGATGTCCACAGCGATCGCAGAGGCGATCGCAGAGGCGATCGCGTCTAGTGACCCTGGGAGGAGGCTCACTAGAGACAGCGCATTTTCCTCCAAGATGACACTTAAAGGACAATCACTGTAGGCACTTCCACTCTCACAGCCGATCTTTGCGTGGACTCAGGAGCAGAGGGGAACTTCATGTCCTCTAACTTTGCTCGCCGTCACGCAATACCTCTGGTGGCGCTTGACAAATCAGTGACTGTTTGGGTAGTGAATGGGTCGACATTGCCCTCACAAATTACACACCAGACTGTTCCTCTTGCATTGTTTGTATCCCCTTCCCATTAGGAGCTTATTTCCCTACTCGTCGTTCCCGAGGGAATAGACGAGATCCTACTAGGTATACCTTGGCTCCGTTTCCACTCCCCACATATAGAGTGGACTTCGGGTAGGATACTGGGTTGGAGTGATGCATGTAGAGGCAGATGTGTCAGGAGTAGTGTTGAGCATTCCGATACTGCAAATATCGGGTATCGGCCGATATTAGCTGTATCGGAATTCCGATTCCGAGTTCCGATATTTTCGTCTTATCGGATACCGGAATCGGGATTGTCACTGTCACTGTCAGTGTCCGTCGGTCGGGTCTGTCAGGAGTCAGCGGCACTTACCTGGCAGAAGATCTCCGGCGGTCACGTCCTGCACTGCTTCATGGCCGCCATCTTCTTTCCCCGGCGGTCACATGCAGTTTCTCGCGATAACTGCAGTGACTGCTGGGTAATCGCGGCCGTAAAGCAGTCAGTCCGATGACGTCACCCCGGGGAAGCAGGTAATCAGCTGTGCTGCGTTGCAATGACAGGCTCTGCCTGTCATTGCGATGTAGCAGAGCTGGATCGTCGTGGGACTATCGTTATGGACTGCGTCGGACAGGTGGTATACTGTTGGTTTGTTTTTTTTCTTTTTTTACAGGAGATCGATGGCGTCGCAGGAATGAGAGAGTAATAAAAGAAATGAAAACTGTGTTGTCTCTTTTATTTCATTAAAAGACTTTTTTCTTGCTGTGTCTTTTTTTTATACATTTAATAACTTTGGGATTAATAATGGATCGGTGTCTTATTGACACCTCTCCATTATTAACCGGGCTTATTGTCACCGTGCAATCAACGGTGACAATAACCCCTTATTACCCCGCTTGCCACCGCTACAGGGCAAGTGGGAAGAGCCGGGTAAAGTGCCACAATTGGCACATCTTTTGATGCGCCAAATGTGGGGCTGCTGTAGCCTGGTATTATCAGGCTGTTGAGGGCCAAAATCCATGGGCCTTGACAGTCTTTTAATACCAGGCCGCAGCAGTCTGCATTTTACTTGGCTGGTTAACAAAAATAGGGGGGATCCCCACGCCGTTTTTTTTTCGAGGGGATCCCCTATTTTTGTTAACCAGCCAAGCTAAGCAGACTGCTGTGGCCTGGTATTATCAGGCTTGCAAGGTCCATGGATATTGGATCCTTACCAGCCTGAAAAACCAGGCCTCAGCGGTCTGCTTCATCTGGCTGGTTAACAAAAATAGGGGGGACCCCACGCCAATTTTTTTCAAGGGGATCCCCTATTTTTGTTAATCAGCCAAGATATGCAGACTGCTGTGGCCTGGTATTATCAGGCTGGCAAGGTCCATGGATCTTGGCTCCTTAACAGCCTGAAAATCCAGGCCTCAGCGGTCTGCTTCATCTGGCTGGTTAACAAAAATAGGGGGGACCCCACGCCAATTTTTTTCGAGGGGATCCCCTATTTTTGTTAATCAGCCAAGATATGCAGACTGCTGTGGCCTGGTATTATCAGGCTGGCAAGGTCCATGGATCTTGGCTCCTTAACAGCCTGAAAATCCAGGCCTCAGCGGTTTTCTTCATCTGGCTGGTTAACAAAAATAGGGGGACCCCACGCCAATTTTTTTCGAGGGGATCCCCTATTTTTGTTAATCAGCCAAGATATACAGACTGCTGTGGCCTGGTATTATCAGGCTGGCAAGGTCCATGGATCTTGGCTCCTTAACAGCCTGAAAATCCAGGCCTCAGCGGTCTGCTTCATCTGGCTGGTTAACAAAAATAGGGGGGACCCCACGCCATTTTTTTTTCGAAGGGAACCCCTATTTTTGTTAATCAGTTCCTCTGACGTCACTGATTGTGTCCCTGGCTGACCTGAAGTGAAAGTGGAAAGCAATCAATTAAGCTTTCCACTTAAGGGCCCGTCTCACATAGCGATATCGCTACCGAGATCGCTGCTGAGTCACTAGTTTTGTGACGCAGCAGCAAGCTCACCAGCGATATCGCTGTGTGTGACATTCAGCGACGATCAGCCCCCCTGCCGGGTATCGCTGATCGTCGCTGAAATGTCAGGACCTTTGATCGCTGGTTTCCCGCTGACAGGCACACATCGCTGCGTGTGACAGGCGGGAGACCAGCGATCCGCTGGTAACCAAGGTACACAGCGGGTTTCCAGGCGCGGGGCTGTGCCTAGAAACCCGCTGTGTACCTTGGATACCAGCGCCCTGATGCAGGGAGCTGGTATCCAAGGTACACAGCGGGTTTCCAAGCGCTGCGCGGTGCCTGGAAACCCGCTGTGTACCTTGGTTACCAGCGGATCGCTGGTCTCCCGCCTGTCACACGCAGCGATGCGTGCCTGTCAGAGGGAAACCAGCGATCAACAAAAGGTCCTGACAGTTCTGCGACGATCAGCGATACCCGGCAGGGGGGCTGATCGTCGCTGAATGTCACACACAGCGATATCGCTGGTGAGCTCGCTGCTGCGTCACAAAACTAGTGACTCAGCAGCGATCTCGGTAGCGATATCGCTATGTGAGACGGGCCCTTAAGCGATGTTACCCGCAGTGTCGCTGTCCCAGATCGCTGCCTGTTTGGCAGCTCAGCAGCGATCATGTAGCGATACACCAGCGATCCTGACAAGTGCATATCGTTGTCGGGATCGCTGGTGTATCGTTATGTGACACCCAGCCTTTACTCTCCTGTCAGGCAGGAGAGGAACTCATTCATTTGGGGTTTACTGTGAGGCTGCAGCATTAGCTGCGGTCCCTGCAGTAAACATTAACCCTTTCTGAAGGATTACACCGTGGGACCTGACTGTGCATGGGATAGGTAAGAATAATTTTGCTTTTTTATTTTATTTTTATTACAGGAAATGGTTTTTGCAGTAAAATAAAAGATGGTCAAAAACATGTGTCTTTATTTCATTTAAAATGATTTTTAATTAAAGTGTGTGTGTTTTATTTTTATTTCATGCAATAGGATTAATAATTGATAGTTGTCTAATTGACAGCTCTCAATTATTAACCTGGCTTAAGGTCACCTTTCAATAGCAAGGTGGCTTTAACCCCATATTAACCCATTCGCCACCGCTACAGGGCAATGGAATAGACGGGCAAAGTGCCAGAAAGGGCGAATCTAATTATAGATTTGTCTTTCCTGGGGTGTCTGGGGGCAGATGTTAGTAGCCGGGGGGGGGCAAAAATAATGGTCCCTCTCTGGGCTATTATTATCTGCCCCCACTCACTGGCTTTGTCTGTCTGGTTGCGAAAATAGGGCGGGAGCCCACGCATTTTTTTTCAGCAATTTTACACCTCATATATATATATACATGTCATTGAATTTGTGACACATATATATATATATTTATATTTGTAGTTCATACACTTCTACATAGTATAATAGCCGCTAATTCAATTGCCGGCTTTTGTGAAAATGCAGAACCCGACATGAAATGACACTTGGTGTACATAGGGTTAACCATGTCTTTTCATGTCGTTTGCTATCTGATTTGCACAAACAATTAAATCAGACTATGTGTGCAAAATTTCACACCTGTAGGGGTTAATTAAAGGTGTAAATTCGTTGTAAAAAAAACGGACTTTTTTTGCTACGAATTTACACCTTTAATTAACCCCTACAGGTGTGAAATTTTGCACACATAGTCTGATTTAATTGTTTGTGCAAATTAGGCTGGAGTCACACACAACCACAAAAAATCGGTCCGTTTTAGACGGTCGACAATCGGATCAAAATAAAAAATCACACATCCTTCTGGCATCCGATTTTCCTTCAAAGATGCGATTTAATCGCATGTGTGTGTACCTTGTAACATCCGATTTTCATCCGACTTGCGAGATTTTCTCGCAGGCTTGCAAAACTGACATATAATGGATCCAAAAGAATAGTATTTAAATGCCAAAAGAAAGAATAGATATATACACATATATATATATAATAATATATATATATATGTCATTGTGACATATATATATATACATATATTTTAGTTCTTACACTTCTTACATACTGTTATAGCCGCTAATTCAATTGCCGGCTTCAGTGAAATCACAGAAGCCGACATGAAATGTTACATTGTTTCCACACATTTAACCATGTAATTTCATGTATTTTTATATATGTTTGAAACATACAATTAATGAGTATATGTGTGCTAAATTTCAGACATGTAGGGGTTAATTAAAGGTGTAAATTCGTAGCAAAAAAAGTCCGTTTTTTTTTACAACGAATTTACACCTTTAATTAACCCCTACAGGTGTGAAAATTTTGCACACTAGTCTGATTTTAATTGTTTGTGCAAATTAGATACAAAGGACATGAAAAGACATGGTTAACCCTATGTACACCAAGTGTCATTTCATGTCGGGTGACATAAATGACACTTGGTGTACATAGGTTAACCATGTCTTTTCATTTCCTTTGCTATCTAAGGCCGGAGTCACACTGGCGACAAAATCGGACGACTGCAATGCGATGAAATATCGCATTGCAGTCGGACCTATGTTAATCTATGGAGCAGCTCCCAGTATCAGATTTTTTGTGGTCCGTTTTAAACGTCCGTGTACAATCGCAGCATGCTGCCACTGTCACCGATTGTCCGGTCGACAATCGCCAATGCAAGTCTATGGGAGCGATGAAAAATCTGATTACAACGGACCACACTGTGTGACTTGCGATGAAATCGCATCGGTGTCCTTTAGAAAAGCCGGCAATTTTATCCCCGGCTTTTTACTGTAAAATCACACTGACAGCTTTAATAAAGACTAAAAGAATAGATATATACACATAGAACACTACATATATTATACATGTCATTGTGACATGTATATATACATATATTTATAGTTCCTAGACTTCTACATACTGTAATAGCCGCTAATTCAATTGCCGGGTTTTGTGAAATCACAGAAGCCGACATGAAATGATACATTGTTTCCACACATTTAACCATGTAATTCATGTATTTTTTATATATGTTTGAACATACAATTCATGAGTGTATTTGTGCAAAATTTCAGACATGTAGGGGTTTAATTAAAGGTGTAATTTCGTTGAAAAAAAATGCGTGGGCTCCCGCTGTATTTTCTCCACCAGACAGACAAAGCAAAGCGAGTGGGGGCAGATAAAAATAGCCCAGGGAGGGTGCATTTTTTTGTGCCCCCCCTGGCTATTTAACATCTGCCCCAGACACCCCAGAAAGGGCAAATCTATAATAATTCGCCCTTTCTGGCACTTTGCCCGTCTATTCCCATTGCCCGTAGGGGGGTGGCGAATGGGTAATCTCACCTTACTGTAAACCTTGCAATTGAAAGGTGACCTTTAAGGCAGGTTAATGATTGATAGCTGTCAATTAGACAACTATCAATTATTAACCCCTATTGAAGTAAATAAAAAAACACACACACTTTAAGAAAAAATATTTTAATGAATAAAAACACATTTTTTTTGACCATATTTTATTTTACACTAAATCCGTGCGAAGCCATGATCTCCTAAAATAAAGAAAAAGAAATAAAAACAACATTATTCTTACCTATTCCGCCGATCTGTCACGTCCCACGCTGTAATCCTTCACAAAGGGTTAACTAGCTTTGACCAAGCAGTGCAAGTAATCCTGCATGCTCAGCTCAAAGCTCATGAATGAATAAGTTCCTCTCCTGGCACAGGAAGGATGTGTTTCATAAATTTGAAGCTTAATTGATTGTGCCCACTTTCCCTTTAGGTCAGGTCACTAAAGTTAAATTGCCAATAATTCAATTAAGCTCCATTCATGAATCTATTCCTTACTTTCCCTGGGAGAGGAAGTTATTCATTCAGGGAATACAGGTCTGAGACAGCATTATAGCTCTCTGCGACCTGTAACCTGTTAACCCTTTCTGATGGGATTACACCATGGAACCTGACTGTACAAAAGGATTGGTAAGTATAATTTTGCTTTTTTATTTTATTTTTTATTCAGGAAATGGTTTTAGCAGGAAAATAAAAATGGTCAAAAACGTGTGATTATTTCATTAAACTTATTTTTTTTAAAGTGTGTGTGTTTGATTTTTCTTTCATACAATATGATTAATAATTGATAGTTGCCTAATTGACAGCTATCAATTATTAACCTGGCTTAAAGTGACCTTTCAATTGCAAGTTTCATTTTAACCCCTTATTAACCCATTCGCCACCGCTACAGGGCAATGGGAATAGACGGGCAAAGTGCCAGAAAGGGCGAATCTAATTATAGATTTGCCCTTTCTGGGGTGTCTGGGGGCAGAAAGTTAGTAGCCAGGGGGGGCACAAAAAAATTGTACCCTCCCCAGGCTATTATTATCTGCCCCCACTCCTTGCTTTGGGCGTCTGGTGGAGAAAATACAGCGGAGCCCACGCATTTTTTTTTAACGAATTTACACTTTAATTAACCCCTACATGTCTGAAATTTAGCACACATATACTCATGTAATTGTATGTTTCAAACATATATAAAATACATGAAATTACATGGTTAAATGTGTGGAACAATGTATCATTTCATGTCGGCTTCTGTGATTTCACTGAAGCCGGCAATTGAATTAGCGGCTATAACAGTATGTAGAAGTGTAAGAACTATAATATATGTATAATATATTTTGTCACAATGACATATATTTATATATTATATTATATATAATATATATAAATATGTGTATATTATCTATTCTTTCTTTTGGCATTTAAATACTATTCTTTTGGATCCATTATATTGTCAGTTTTGCAGCCTGCGAGAAAAATCTCGCAAGTCGGATGAAAATCGGATGTTACAAGGTACAACACACATGCGATTAAATCGCATCTTTGAAGGAAATCGGATGCCAGAAGGATGTGTGATGTTTTTATTTTGATCGATTGTCGACCGCTAAAACGGACCGATTTTTTGTGGTTGTGTGTTGACTCCAGCCTAATTTGCACAAACAATTAAATCAGACTATGTGTGCAAAATTTCACACCTTAGGGGTTAATTTAAAGGTGTAAATTCGTAGCAAAAAAAGTCCGTTTTTTTTACAACGAATTTACACCTTTAATAACCCCTACATGTCTGAAATTTTAGCACACATATACTCATGTAATTGATGTTTCAAAATATTAAAAATACATGAAATTACATGGTTAAATGTGTGGAAACAATGTATCATTTCATGCGGCTTCTGTGATTTCTCGAAGCCGGCAATTGAATTAGCGGCTTATACAGTATGTAAAGTGTAAGAAGAACTATAAATTTTATATATATAAGTCACAATGACATATATTATAATATAAATATATTAATATATGTTATATATCTATTCTTTCTTTTGGATTTAAATACTATTCTTTTGGATCCATTATATGTCAGTTTGCAAGCCTGCGAGAAAATCTCGCAAGTCGGATGAAAAATCGGATGTTACAAGGTACCACACATGCGGATTAAATCGCATCTTTGAAGGAAAATCGGATGCCAGAAGGATGTGTGATTTTTTTATTTGATCGATTGTCGACCGTCTAAAACGGACGATTTTTTTGTGTTGTGTTGTCTCCAGCCTAATTTGCACAAACAATTAAATCAGACTATGTGTGCAAATTTCACACCTGTAGGGGTTAATTAAAGGTGAAATTCGTAGCAAAAAAAATCCGTTTTTTTACAACGAATTTACACCTTTAATTACCCCTACATGTCTGAAATTTAGCACACATATACTCAGTAATTGTTGTTCAAACTTATTAAAATACATGAAATTACATGGTTAAATGTGTGGAAACAATGTATCATTTCATGTCGGCTTCTGTGATTTCACTGAAGCGGCAAATTGAATTAGCGGCTATAACAGTATTAGAAGTGTAAGAACTTTAAATATATGTATTTATATATGTCACAATGACATATATATATATAATATATAAAATATATAATATTGTGATATATAATTCTTTTTTTGGATTTTAAAACTAATTCTTTTTTGGGTCCATTTATGAGTTTTGCAAGCCTCGAGAAATCCGCAGTCGGTGAAAAAGGTGTTAAAGGTCAACAATGCATTAAATCGCTCTTTGAAAGGGAAAA
>JARQOD010001016.1:0-112541 GCA_033576555.1 Oophaga sylvatica | reverse complement strand
CTTTGTTATCTTTGTTAGGGACTCAACAGAAATGAGACCACCTTGACGATGTGTTGTTGAGCTTTAAAATGTTTGGCCAAATGTTTATACTAAGCGTCACAAATTTTCCTTGTATTCCAAAGCCATAATGCTAATCAAAATTTCATATATTCTATGTTGTCAGCTTTAGTATGCTTGAGTGTCAGCTTTTTTTGGATGTTTTACATGAGGTAGCTCCCTTTGGTTTGCACCTATTCACATTAGTCTGAAGTGCCAGTCGGTTTTTTGTCTTTTGAATGTTAGCTTGCTGACCGAGCACTCCGCTCCCACCAGGTGGTGATTTTAATTGCACCGCTCCCTACTTTACCCATGTATGCAGGCATTACTGACAAGGTGCATGTCGCCCAAAATTCAGATATCGGCCTAGTAGAGTTTGTTCACATAGGTTAGGGACTCAACAGAATTGAGACCACCTTGACGATGGTTGTTGAGCTTTAAATATGTTTGGCCAAATTTTATACTAAGCGTCTCAAATTTTTTCCTTTGTATTCCAAAGCCATATTGCTATTCAAATTCATATATTCTATTTGTCAGCTTTAGTATGCTTGAGTGCAGCCCTTTTTTTGGATGTTTTACATGAGGGTAGCTCCCTTTGGTTTGCACCTAGTTCACATTAGTCTGGAAGGCCAGTCAGGTTTTTTGTCTTTTGAATGTTAGCTTGCTGACCGAGCACTCCGTCCCACCAGGTGGTGATTTTAATTGCACCGGCTCCCTACTTTACCCATGTATGCAGGCATTACTGACAGAGGTGCAATTTCGCCCAAAATTCAGATATCGGCCTATAGAGGTATGTTTCACATTAGGTTAGGGACTCAACAGAATTGAGACCACCTTGACGATGGTTGTTGAGCTTAAAATGTTTGGCCAAATGTTTATACTAAGCGTCTCAAATTTTTTCCTTGTATTCCAAAGCCATATTGCTAATCAAAATTTCATATATTCTATGTTGTCATGCTTTAGTATGCTTGAGTGCAGCCTTTTTTTGGATGTAACTACTTGTGTGCAGCTGGGGGGTTGGTGAGAAGCGTGAGCGCAGAGAGGAGGAGGGAGGGCTTTGCTTTGTGGGCTGTCAGCAGTACAAAAAAAAAAAAGATGAGGACGGCAATTCCACCAGCACTCATCACAACCGCGGTCTGCGCCGCTCTGTGGAGATTTATACAGGAAAACCGCGGTCCTGCGCCGCTCTGAGGAATTATACAAGAAGAACCGCGGTCTTTGCCGCTCTGTGGAGATTAACAGGAAGAACCGCGGTTTGCACCGCTCTGTGAGATTAACAGGAAGAACCGCGGTCTGCGCCGCTCTGGAATATACAGAAAACCGCTGTCCGCGCCGCTCTGTGGAATAAACAGAAGAACCGCGTCGCTCCGCCTGGAGATTAATACAGGAAGAACCGCTGTCCGCTGCCGCTCTGTGAAGATTATCAGGAAGAACCGCGTCTGCACCGTCTGGAATTATACAGGAAGAACCGCGTCTGCACCGCTCTGTGGGAGATTATACAGGAAGAACCGTGGGTCTGCGCCGCTCTGCAGAGATTATAACAGGAAGAACCGCGGTCCGGCGCCGTCTGCGGAGATTATAACAGGAAGAACCGCGGTCTGTGCCGCTCTGTGGAGATTATACAGGAAGAACCGCGGTCTGCGCCGCTCTGCGGAGATTAACAGGAAGAACCGCGGTCTGCACCGCTCTGTGGAGATTATACAGGAAGAAAACCGCGGTATGCCCGCTCTGTGGAGTGTGAGACAGTGAGAGTATGTGTGTTATGGGTGTACATTTCACCTAGTACTTTGCTGACTGGTTAAGGAAAGATATGGCTTTGTAAACCTAGTGGTAAGAAAGGTCACTACACCTTACATTCATACACACTTGCAGCTCAGGCCTGAAAACCACTCAGCTGTTAATTAGGAGACCAGAAGTAGTGTCTGCGAACACAGACAGAGAGCTCGCTTAGTCTGGGACAAGGATCCAGGCACAAGAAGGAGTCCTCCAGGAGTAGACTGTCTCAGTCTGGGTGCTCGATGTACCCCGACACAGGGAAGTCTCTGTGAGAACCAGCGGATAGCTGCTGAATAGGAGGGGAGCTCTCTCAAGTCTGGACGTTGAAGGGCCTTCAGACACAAGGAGGAGACTGTGAAACTCCATGCTGGTAAATGCTGAACATATGTTTTTTTTTGGCCCAGGCTGTTAGAGTCTGGTCCCGGATAGATAGGGAAATCTATCTAAGTGTAGTAAGTGGCTGGACAAGCCCAGTCTTATGTTTATGATTTGGTTTTGATTATGTTCTGTTTGCTGTGGACTTTAATAAAACGTGTTGCGGCCAGTTTTTTACCAGAACTGCTGTCTTGTGAATGAACTGTTTTCCGTGCCATTTCCGTCTACCCGGACGGCGATCCCAGAGCTATATCCCCTGAAAAGCTTACAATTGGTGCTGGAATGTGCGTGCAGCACAGTGGCGAGAGACAGCAATAAAAGGTGAAGTCTGTTGAAGCAGCAGCAGAGAAAGAAAAAAAAAAAGTGTCTGCACAGCAAGCTGAATTTTCTGTGGAAAAGACTGGGGGAGTGTGTATGTCTTGAGTGAAGACTGCCGTTGTAGAGACAGAGAATTCTGACAGCATGGATGACAGCATGGAGGCGCTGTTTGAACAAATGGCGCAAGTTAATGTGCAACATAAGACTGCCGTGGTTGAGACAGATAAGTCCGGCAGTATGGAGGAGCTCGTTGAGTACCTGGTCCAGGCCCACGGAGCATGCAGCAGAGCATGGAGCGGCAGCGCCTGCAGCACCAGCAGCGCATGCAGCAGGCCCAGCACAATTCCTGCAGCAGCAGCAGGAGAATAACCGGTTGTTTTTTGAGCAGGTTGCAGCACTACAAAAGACTTGCAGCGCATCGTCCCAAAGTAATGTTGCAAAGTCACCTGCATTGTCCGCTGTAAAGAAGGCGTAAGACGGTTCCTGAAAAAGATGACACCTCGTGACGATGTGGGGGTATACCCCACTAGGTTTTGAGGGACTGGCAGAGAAGGAGAATCTGCCCCTATCTGAATGGGCCATGATGGTCGCACCCTATCTGATTGGAGAACCCCAAAGGGCCTATGCTGACCTGAGCGAGCAGGACAGCCAAGACTATGCCAAGCTGAAAGCGGAGATTCTTACCCCGCTGGGTGTTACGGTGACAGCCCGTGCCAGGGGAGTTCATGACTGGAGATGCAGTTGGGAGTCTGCAGTCAGCAAACCTGATTATGGAGTTGAAAAGGTGAAGTGGACCCTACACCCAAGCACGTCCTCCTGAGGTACAGCCAGAGGTCGGACAAGGAGACCACCAGGACGCCAATCGTCTGGTCAGCCTGATGGAGAGGGCCTTCACCACCAAAGACTGCCTCCATGACCAGCCGCTGAGAGTCGCACTTCAGAGTTCCTGGACGGCCGAACTCTCCCGGTAAGAGCGTTCCAGCTGTTGGGGTCGTGTGTGGTGGGAGAGTGTGATGGACAGTGTTGGAAATGTCGTGAAATTGCAGCCAACTGTCCAATAAGAGGGGGAGCCTATGTGTTGTGATGTGGCGGATCCCTCTCTCCCTCCAGAGCCTGTGTTTTGTCCACCTCAGCCGAAGAGACTGGACCACAGGGGTCCCCGGTGGTTGTAAATGACTGCCCAGCACAGGCCCTCTTGGACTCAGAGAGCCCCAGTGACTTCCGTAGGGGACAGCCTGATTGATAGGGACTTTATCCCTGATAAACACCTGAGTGTGGTGTGCGTCCATGGAGAAAACCAAGTCTAACCCAGAGACTGTCGTGGGCTTGATCCCCAAAACGCGGGGAGGTTTCATGTGAAGTGGGGTAGTGAAGAACCTGGTGCCCCCCGTCATATTGGGTAATGACTTTCCCCGGTCTAAGGATCTCTGGGGAAAAATGTTTCTGATGGACAGTGTGATGAAGCTCCTATTGAGGGTGCGCAGTCCCGAGGGCGGAACACAATGCTAGTGGGCCGTTAAACTTATGTGATAATGATGATGATGATGATAAAGATATGATGATCATGATAATGATGATGACCATGATAATGAAAGCTGATAAAGATAATGATGATGATCATGATAGTGATGATGATACTGATCATAATCATGATAATGATATTGATAATAATGATGACTCTGATAGTGATGAAATTCCTTGCAGGTGATGTTGGGGGACGAGGATGGTGGTTCTCGAACCGAGTGTCCCAGACTTACCTGTGTCCTGTGACAATTTTGAGAGTGAGCATGGCGAGACCCCTCTCTTAAAACGGCCCAGGAAAATATAAATGTTCTAAATGAGGTTTTCCCAAGAGCCTGGCTCTGAGGAGAGGTTTCCTCATGTTGCCATAAAACACTCACCTGTTGTATAGGGACACTGAAGTCCAGGGAGAGGTCGTGAGCCAGCTCCTAGTACCTGAGCTATATGGAAGTATAGTGCTGGGGTTGTCACATAGTGTAATTATGTAGTACAGTTCATATAGCGTCTTGTGCTTGGTGCGATGAAAACACAGGAGTCACAGGTTTGATATAGAAAAGTCCTGTATTACTTTTATACAAGTTGGGAGAAATAGTCACACAGTTTGCAGACACAGAAACAGAGACACAGCAGGCCAGAGTAATCCAAGCTCAGCAATCACTCTCCAATACAGATTCAGGATCTTCTTCTCTGTTACCGTAAAATCCATGCAAACGTGGGTCTTTCAAAGAGCAGGGTTCAGAGTCCACAAGTGCTTCAGAGTTCCTCAGCAGGAATAGCTGGAGTACAAGGTCCAAGGCTTTACAGGATCAAGTCACAGGTTCACTGCAGGCTAGATTCTGAAGCACTGATTGCTCAACTGTGGCTGCTTAAGAAGCAAAGGAGAGAATCAGGCGGGAACATGCAAGCTGGAAACTCCATTTTGACTGAGGGCAAGATAGCTGCAGCAAGACAGAAAGTAAAATGGCTGACGAACAAACTGAGTTTCAGGAATTATACATAGAACTTACATTACTCCCCCCTTAAGGACAACCTCCGGATGACCTCAGCCCAAAGGCTTGTGTGGGTACCTCTGATGAAACTGATGGAGAAGCGAGGAGCATTAACGTTAATTGACCGGTTCCTGAGTTGTCCTCCCACTGGGTAGCCCTGCCATTTAATCAATATTGTAACTGATTTCTATACAACCGGGGAATCAAAATCCTTTCCACCACAAATTCTTCCTGACCATCGACTAGCACTGGGTCAGGGCAAGGAGAGAACGTCCAGGAAACGTATTGGGTGTCGCAGCCTTTAATAGGATACATGAAAGACAGGGTGATTCTCATAGTTCTGGGCAGTTGAAGACGACAAGCAACGGCACTTATAATTTTACTGATTTTATAGGGTCCAATGTACTTATGTCCCAACTTAGACGATGGAATCCTTAACTTAAGATTTCTGGTTGACAGCCAGACCAAGTCTCCTACCTTGAAAGCTGGTGCAGGTTTACGAAATTTATCTGCTGCTTTCTTGTACCTTTCTTGAGCCGATTCCAGATTCTCCTTTAGAAGATCCATATTCTTCTGTAAAGACGTGATTCTTTCAGCCACTGCTGGTAAAGGCGTTTCTATGGGAAATCGTGGTAGAATGTTAGGATGATAACCTAGATTAGAGTAAAAAGGAGACTGTTTAGTGGAGGCACTCTGAGAGTTGTTATACGAGAACTCAGCTAATGGAAGTAGATCCACCCAATCATCCTGTAGGTGGCAGATAAAGCAGCGGAGATACTGCTCCAGGGTTTGATTGGTTCGTTCGGTCTGTCCATTAGTCTGGGGATGAAAAGCAGAAGAAAGGTTTACTTTAATGTCCAATGCTGCACAGAAATTTTGCCAAAACCTAGAAGTGAATTGCACCCCTCGATCCGAAATAACCTCATCCGGTACTCCATGTAAGCGAAACACATCTTTAATCATCAAATCTGATGTCTGTTTTGCAGTGGGTAAGCGACACAAGGGATAAAATGAGCTGCCTTTGTTAGACGGTCAACCACCACTAGAATGGTGTTCTTCCCTGAGAGGTTGGTAACTCCACAATGAAGTCCATAGAAATGGATCCCCACGGGCGGGACGGGGTGGGAAGAGGCTGTAACAGACCAGTTGGTGAGGAGCGAGGTGTTTTGCATCTTGCACAGACCTCACATGAAGTGACATAATTCAAAACATCCTTCCTGCAAGTGGGCCACCAAAAGAAACGAGAAAGAAATTCCTGTGTCTTTAGAATTCCTCTATGCCCAGCTATCTTGGAATCGTGAATGAGTTGCAATACTCTTAATCTGACTGTTTCAGGAATATACAGACGTTGTCCCTGAATCCACACACCATTCTTAAAGACAAGACTTACGTCCCTTGGGGGTTGTGCCAAAAAGGAATCCGCATGGTATGCTTCCTTGATGTCCTTAAGTAGGTCTTGATTATGAATTACTCCTAGGAATCTAGAGTCAGGAAGAATAGTCTTAGGAGGAGTAATTGGACGTGTCTCTGCTGAGTAAATCCTAGAGAGTGCATCAGCCTTTCCATTGCGCGATCCTGGTCTATAAGAGATGATAAAATTAAATTGGTTTAAGAAAAGATTCCAGCGAGCCTGGCGAGGAGTCAGGCACTTAGCCGACCTGATAAACTCAAGGTTACGATGGTCTGTCAGGACGACTATTTGCTGTGCAGCTCCCTGAAGAAGGTGTCTCCATTCTTTGAAGGCGGCAATAATGGCCAACAACTCTCTATTGCCCACATCGTAGTTCCTCTCAGCCGAAGACAACTGCTGGGAAAAGAAGGCACAGGGATGCAAGACATTCTTCTCACCTGTTCTCTGAGAGAGTATAGCTCCAACGGCACGGTCTGAAGCATCCACCTCTATTATGAAGGCAAGCTCGGGGTTGGGATGTACTAGGATAGGTGCAGTGGTAAATTTATCTTTTAGACGGAAAATGCTTCCTGGGCTTGGGGAGTCCAGGAAAACCTAGACTCTTTCCGGGTAAGTTGAGTGATAGGTGACACTACCTCAGAGAAATTTCTAATGAAACGTCTATAGAAGTTGGCAAACCCGATGAAGCGCTGTACCTCCTTCACATTTCTAGGACTTGGCCAATCCTTGATGGCTTGGGTTTTGCTTCCATCCATACTAATTCCTTGTGTAGACAGTACATACCCCAGAAATTGAATTTCGGTCCTATGGAATTCACACTTTTCAAGTTTGATGTAAAGATGATTTTGTCTTAGACGTTCCAAGACCATTCTCACATGTCCATGATGTTCCTCTGTGGAGTTAGAAAAAATTAGAATATCATCCAAATAAATTACCACGAATGTATCTAGGAGATCCCTGAAGATGTCATTCACCAAGTGTTGGAAAGTGGCTGGGGCGGTACTCAGACCAAAAGGCATAACTAGATATTCAAAGTGTCCATAGCGTGACCTGAATGCAGTCTTCCATTCATCCCCAGGTCTAATACGGACTAAGTTATAGGCCCCACGAAGATCTAGTTTAGAAAAAATTTGGCATGTCGCACTCTCTCCAATAACTCAGGGATTAAAGGCAATGGATAACGGTTTCTAATAGTAACCTTATTGAGTTCCCTATAGTCTATGCAGGGTCTCAGAGATCCATCTTTCTTCTTTACAAAGAAGATGGGTGCACCTGCAGGAGATGAAGAGGGGCGTATGAATCCCTTGGCTAGATTTTCATCTATGTAATCCTTTAAAGCCTTTAGCTCGGGCCCCGCCAGGGGGTAGATCTTACCAAAAGGTATCTCTGCTCCAGGCAATAATTCAATTGGACAATCATATGGACGGTGAGGAGGAAGCTGGTCAGCGTTCTTCTTGTCACATAAATCCACATAGTCCTGGTATACAGCTGGTAGTTCAGGGACTGACATGATTCCTTTAGGAACAGAGCAAGCTGAAACTTTTGGACTCATCTGTTTCTCTGGAAAGTGTAATTCCTTGGTCTCCCAGTTAATGGTAGGATTCTGAGCCTGCAGCCATGGTAGCCCTAGAATAATGGGAAAGTGGGAGAAGAGATAAGCATAAAGGACAGTTTCTCTTGATGATCTTTACCCATAAGAACCCTCAAAGGCTCTGTTTCCTGATCCACTGGTCCAGAGGTCAGCAGGGAGCCATCCACAGTTTCCATCTGTACTGGAGTAGCCTTCTTCACTGAACGTATTCCCTGTTTCAGAGCAAAGGAGACATCCATAAAATTTCCACTTGCCCCTGAGTCGATCATAGCAGAGCTAGACACCCAAGCTGAGTCAACCCAGATTTTGATGGAAAGAAAGCAATGAGAATTGTTTTTCTTACAACTCAGCTGGGACACCGCTGAGGAAACTTGAAAAATTGCAGCGTTTACACAGTCAACGTCCTCAGAGGTAACGGAGTTTAAGTCCGAGAAATCAAGATCTGTTGGTGCAGATCTCTCTGGAGCCTGAGGCTCGGACCTGACATCCCCTCTCGCAACACTCACAATGAATGAGTGCTGCAGTAGTCTTACGAGAACGGCTGGGGCAGTTTATAATGAAGTGCCCTGACTTACCACAATAGAAACATAGATTCTCCTTAAAACGATGTTCCTTGCGTGCATCACTAACCCGTCGTTGTAAAGAGTCTACCTGCATGGGTTCAGGTTCAGGTTCCCGTGTAATCCTACTCAAAGGTTCCTTAGCTGGAGAGGAAGGTAGGAAAAGGTTAGTACGATTGCTTTCGAACCATCTCTCTTGCCTGCGTTCAGTCAGACGAGTATCAATACGGATGCAGTAGTTAATAAAGTCACCTAACGCAGTGGGAGGGTCGGCACGAGCAAGTTCATCCTTAATCAGTGGAGATAACCCCTTTCGAAAAATAGATTTTTTGGCGGAACTGTCCCAGGTGGTATCAAGGGCCCATCTCCTGAAATCCAAGGCATATTCAGCTACCGAGTGCTTACCTTGGCGCAAAGCTCACATATCTGCTTCAGCTGTTGCACACTCGATTGGGGTCATCAAACACCTGCCCCATGGCTGAAATAAAATCATCAAGGTGATTCAAACAATCATCCTCAGTCTCAATCAGAGGGTTTGCCCACATTAAAGCCTTGTTGGTAAGCAACATAATTATAGTAAGCACCTTAGATCGTTCAGTGGGAAATTGTGAAGCATGTGCAGAAAAAAAAAGATTGCATTGATTAATAAATCCCCTGAATTTCTCACGTTCACCGCCAAAACGAAAAGGGGGCAACTTGGGAATCCCAGCACTCGGGGCTACGGCAGGAGCCTGGACTCGCCCCTCTAGAACCTCAATCCTGGCTCGCAAATCCTGGGTAGTCTGTCAAACCACTTGCAAATTGTGATTATTGAGGTCCTGTAGATTTGTAAAACGGGTCTTTATATTCTGCAAATCTGCAAGGATATTATCAGTCACTCCGCAAAGTTCCTTTATGCGGGCCTCCATTTTCCAGATCTTTTAAGACAGGATTACTGGAAGAAGAGGAGAGAAAAAAAAACAATAGTGTTCACCTGTGGCAACACTGCAGAGAGAAAAAAAAAATTAAGGGAACTGCTCACCTGGAATGGTTGTGAGAAGTCACAACCACTATCATCACAGAAAGTTTCAACCAGACATCTGATATCCAGAGTTACAGCAGACAAAAAAGAGAAAAGAAAGGAAAAAAAAAAAACAATAGTGTTTACCTGTGGTAACACTGCAAAAAGAAAAAACTTAAGGGAATTGCTCACCTGGAATGGTTGTGAGAAGTCACAACCACTGTCATCACAGAAAGTACAACCGGACGTCTGATATCCACAGTACAGCAGACACAGCCTTCCAGACCCAGCAGACACTAACGTTTTGGCTTCAGAATCTTGTAATGTATGTAGTACAGTTCATATAGCGTCTTGTGCTTGGGTGCGATGAAAACACAGGAGTCACAGGTTTGATATAGAAAAGTCCTGTATTACTTCATACAAGTTGGCAGAAATAGTCACACAGTTTGCAGACACAGAAACAGGAGACACAGCAGGCCAGAGTAATCCAAGCTCAG
Organism: Oophaga sylvatica; assembly: GCA_033576555.1. Classification (NCBI taxonomy): domain Eukaryota; kingdom Metazoa; phylum Chordata; class Amphibia; order Anura; family Dendrobatidae; genus Oophaga; species Oophaga sylvatica. The sequence goes on along the minus strand of JARQOD010001016.1, from coordinate 102,467 downwards.
CAATCACTCTCCAATACAGATTCAGGATCTTCTTCTCTGTTACCGTAAGTCCATGCAAACGTGGGTCTTTCAAAGAGCAGGGTTCAGAGTCCACAAGTGCTTCAGAGTTCCTCAGCAGGAATAGCTGGAGTACAAGGTCCAAGGCTTACAGGAGTCAAGTCACAGGTTCACTGCAGGCTAGATTCTGAAGCACTGATTGCTCAACTGTGGCTGCTTAAGAAGCAAAGGAGAGAATCAGGGCGGGAACATGCAAGCTGGAAACTCCATTTTGACTGAGGGCAAGATAGCTGCAGCAAGACAGAAAGTAAAATGGCTGACGAACAAACTGAGTTTCAGGAATATATACATAGAACCTTACACATAGTCACATACTTGAGGGACCACCTGAGGGAAACCAGGGACCAGATGGTGAAGTTAATGTTGTGGATGACATGTTAACTAAGGTTCAAGATCAAGATGTGAATGAGAATGAATTGTATAACCCTGACAGTGAGCAGGATGTGAATGAAAATGAAGTGTATAACCCTGAAAGTGAGCAGGATGTGAATGAGAATGAATTGTATAACCCTGACAGTGAGCAGGATGTGAATGAAAATGAAGTGTATAACCCTGAAAGTGAGCCAGATGTGGCTGAGAAAAAGGGGTCAGACAGGGATAGTGGTAGTGATAGTGAATCATCTGATGACAATAAAGCAACCAGTGCAAATGAGGAAGGCATGGTAGCAGAGGAGGTTGAGAGTCCTGAGAGGAAGGCTGATGCTGACCTTGCAGTCGGACAGAAGATGGCATCTGAAGATGTTTTACAGTTGGCCGGTTCCCTGGCGAAGACTAAGGTGAAAGGAGGAGAGCTGAGCTTTAAAGGCAGGACTCTGAAACTGAACACAGCCCAAGTAGATGCTGTTGGAAATGTGAAGTTACCAAGGTATGGTGTGGATCTGTATCGTGCCAAGGACTCTGAGGGAGATGCTGCAGAGGTGGAAAAAGCCATAGAAGTGGTAGTCACCAAGCCAGATGCCTCATCAGAAGCTGAGGTCTCAAGTGAAGCTGTGAGGAACAAGACTGAAGATATGGGGACTGACTCTGTCCAGGAATCTGTTTCTGCCGAAGACAGCGGCGTGGACGGGTTGCGGTTCGGATCAGTAGCTGCAACTCGTGAAGCTCAGGCTGGAAGTTCGGTGCCCGGAGCCCCAGCGGTGTTCCCGAGTGACACCAAGGATCTGGATAAGTCACAAGACGAGATTTTGAGACATCAGGCTGGCGTTGGTGAGCTCAAGCGCACTTTCATGGAGTCTACATCGGAGCCACGTCCCAACAAACGGGAAAAGCGATGTGTCACTCCGTTGCCGCTGCAGACACACTGGAGCTCAGATGGGATGCAGAACGTGGTGGAAGAGAAGAATCCGGCGGGTTCTGAGTATACAGATGCAGCTATCAAGGAGAACTTGAAAGCCGGAATAAATGGAAATATTGGAGACCATAATGATGTGACTGAAGAGGTACAATGTAAGACTGACGGTAGGGCTTCTGAGCATGTTCTACCAGAAGAGCCTGAAGAAGGGGCTGAAGACATAAAAGACGTCCAACAGGTACCAGATGAATTGATGACTTCTCAGAAAAAACTCCAAACTGTGATGAAGGAGTGTGATGAAAGCCATGAGCATCTTCGTGAGAAGGTCAGTGAAGTAAAAGGAAGGATACAGGGAATCTCTTCGTTGCAAGAGCAAATGCTGCTCAATAAGTCTAAGGCTCTATATAAGAATGCTGTTGTTACGGTAGAACATTACAATTCAGCTGGAGACTTAGCGGATGAATTATGTGTACTGTAAAAGAAAAACGATCAGCTCCTTCTACAGTCCCAATCATTTGAACAGTGTAGCTTAAAATGGTCAGAGACCATGGCAGAGGAGCTTAAGGTCTGTGAAATAGACTTTATGAGTCAACCGATATTCAAGAAAATAGATGTGCTAAAGAGGGTTCAAGGGGAACTAGAGAAAAGTGAAAAACCTCCTATACCTTCTGTGATAGTTGGTGACACATGGTCAGTGCACCAAGGACAGGAGGTACGTGAGTTTCTGAGGAAGAGTCAGCAGAAGTGTTCTGATGTGCCGGGTCGTACTTCTCTGGCCAGGCACTATATCGAAACTGAGCCCGGCCCTAAGGTCAAGATGAAACCGTGCAGGATACCCGAGGCCCGCAGAGAGCATAGGCCTGGGAGGGTACAGGGTAGTGCGGATGCTTCAGATGAAGAGAAAGCTGATGTTGGCTATGGCTCAGGTGAAGATACAGATGACAGTAGTGAAGATGAAGCTGATGAGGGCCATGACTGGTCCAGAGTTCACTGTCTCTTTTGGATTGTTGACCAGCCCTCCGGTCTGGATGACCAGCCCTCCGGTCTGGAGAAGAGGGGGGGGATATGTGAGACAGTGAGAGTATGTGTGTTGAATGGGGTGTACATTTCACCTAGATACTTTGCTGACTGGTATAAGGGAAATGTATGGCTTTGTAAACCTAGTGGTAGAGAAAGGTCACTACACCTTACATTCAGTACACACTTGCAGCTCAGGCCTGAAACCACTCAGCTGTTAATTAGGAGACCAGAAGTAGGTGTCTGCGAACACAGACAGAGAGCTCGCTTAGTCTGGACAAGAAGTCCAGGCACAAGAAGGAGTCTCCAGGAGTATGAGCTGTCTCAGTCTGGGTGCTCGATGTACCCCGGACACAGGAGTAGTCTCTGTGAGAATCCATGCGGATAGCTGCTGAATAGGAGGGGAGCTCTCTCAAGTCTGGACGTTGAAGGTGCCTTCAGACACAAGGAGGAGACTCTGTGAAACTCCATGCTGGTAAATGCTGAACATATGTGTTGTTTTGGCCCAGGCTGTTAGAGTCTGGTCCCGGATAGATAGGGAAATCTATCTAAGTGTAGTAAGTGGCTGGACAAGCCCAGGTCTTATGTTTATGATTTGGTTTTGATTATGTTCTGTTTGCTGTGGACTTTAATAAAACTGGTTGCGGCCAGTTTTTACCAGAACTGCTGTCTGTGAATGAACTGTTTCCGTGCCACTCCGTCTACCCGGACGGCGATCCCAGAGCTATATCCCCTGAAAAGCTTACAGGAGATTATACAGGAAGAACCACGGTCTGCGCCGCTCTGTGGAGATTATACAGGAAGAACCGCGGTCTGCACCGCTCTGTGGAGATTATACAGGAAGAACCGCGGTCTGCACCGCTCTGTGAAGATTATACAGGAAGAACCGCGGTCTGCGCCGCTCTGTGGAGATTATACAGGAAGAACCGCGGTCTGCGCCGCTCTGGAGATTATACAGGAAGAACCGCAGTCTGTGCCGCTCTGTGGAGATTATACAGGAAGAACCGCGGTTTGCACCGCTCTGTGGAGATTATACAGGAAGAACCGCGGTCTGCGCCGCTCTGGAGATTATACAGGAAGAACCGCGGTCTGGACCGCTCTGTGGAGATTATACAGGAAGAACCGCGGTCTGTGTGAAGATTATACAGGAAGAACCGCGGTTTGCACCGCTCTGTGGAGATTATACAGGAAGAACCGCGGTCTGCGCCGCTCTGGAGATTATACAGGAAGAACCGCGGTCTGCACCGCTCTGTGGAGATTATACAGGAAGAACCGCGGTCTGCACCGCTCTGTGGAGATTATACAGGAAGAACCGCGGTCTGCGCCGCTCTGCGAGATTATACAGGAAGAACTGCGGTCTGCACCACTCTGCGGAGATTATACAGGAAGAACCGCGGTCTGCTCCACTCTGTGAAGATTATACAGGAAGAACCGCGGTCTGCGCCGCTCTGTGGAGATTATACAGGAAGAACCGCGGTCTGCGCCGCTCTGGAGATTATACAGGAAGAACCGCGGTCTGCTCCGCTCTGCGGAGATTATACAGGAAGAACCGCGGTCTGCGCCGCTCTGTGGAGATTATACAGGAAGAACCGCGGTCCGCGCCGCTCTGTGGAGATTATACAGGAAGAACCGCGGTCCGCACCGCTCTGTGGAGATTATACAGGAAGAACCGCGGTCCTCGCCGCTCTGTGGAGATTATACAGGAAGAAGCGCGGTCTGCGCCGCTCTGTGGAGATTATACCGGAAGAAGCGCGGTCTGCGCCGCTCTTGGAGATTATACAGGAAGAACCGCGGTCTGCACCGCTCTGTGGAGATTATACAGGAAGAACCGCGGTCTGCGCCGCTCTGTGGAGATTATACAGGTAGAACCGCGGTCTGCACCGCTCTGTGGAGATTATACAGGAAGAACCACGGTCTGCACCGCTCTGTGGAGATTATACAGGAAGAACCGCGGTCTGAGCCGCTCTGTGGAGATTATACAGGAAGAACCGTGGTCTACGCAGCTCTGTGGAGATTATACAGGAAGAACCGTGGTCTACGCCGCTCTGTGGAGATTATACAGGGAGAACCGCGGTCTGCGCCGCTCTGTGGAGATTATACAGGAAGAACCGTGGTCTACGCCGCTCTGTGGAGATTATACAGGAAGAACCGTGGTCTACGCCGCTCTGTGGAGATTATACAGGAAGAACTGCGGTCTGCACCACTCTGCGGAGATTATACAGGAAGAACCGCGGTCTGCTCCACTCTGTGAAGATTATACAGGAAGAACCGCGGTCTGCGCCGCTCTGTGGAGATTATACAGGAAGAACCGCGGTCTGCGCCGCTCTGGAGATTATACAGGAAGAACCGCGGTCTGCTCCGCTCTGCGGAGATTATACAGGAAGAACCGCGGTCTGCGCCGCTCTGTGGAGATTATACAGGAAGAACCGCGGTCCGCGCCGCTCTGTGGAGATTATACAGGAAGAACCGCGGTCCGCACCGCTCTGTGGAGATTATACAGGAAGAACCGCGGTCCTCGCCGCTCTGTGGAGATTATACAGGAAGAAGCGCGGTCTGCGCCGCTCTGTGGAGATTATACCGGAAGAAGCGCGGTCTGCGCCGCTCTTGGAGATTATACAGGAAGAACCGCGGTCTGCACCGCTCTGTGGAGATTATACAGGAAGAACCGCGGTCTGCGCCGCTCTGTGGAGATTATACAGGTAGAACCGCGGTCTGCACCGCTCTGTGGAGATTATACAGGAAGAACCACGGTCTGCACCGCTCTGTGGAGATTATACAGGAAGAACCGCGGTCTGAGCCGCTCTGTGGAGATTATACAGGAAGAACCGTGGTCTACGCAGCTCTGTGGAGATTATACAGGAAGAACCGTGGTCTACGCCGCTCTGTGGAGATTATACAGGGAGAACCGCGGTCTGCGCCGCTCTGTGGAGATTATACAGGAAGAACCGTGGTCTACGCCGCTCTGTGGAGATTATACAGGAAGAACCGTGGTCTACGCCGCTCTGTGGAGATTATACAGGAAGAACCGCGGTCTGCGCCGCTCTGTGGAGATTATACAGGAAGAACCGCGGTCTGCGCCGCTCTGTGGAGATTATACAGGAAGAACCGCGGTCTGCGCCGCTCTGTGGAGATTATACAGGAAGAACCGCGGTCTGTGCCGCTCTGTGATTATACAGGAAGAACCGCGGTCTGCGCCGCTCTTGAGATTATACAGGAAGAACCACGGTCTGCGCCGCTCTGTGGAGATTATACAGGAAGAACCGCGGTTTGCGCCGCTCTGTGGAGATTATACAGGAAGAACAGCGGTCTGCGTGGCTCTGTGGAGATTATACAGGAAGAACCGCGGTCTGCGCCGCTCTGTGGAGATTATACAGGAAGAACCGCGGTCTGTGCCGCTCTGTGGAGATTATACAGGAAGAACCGCGGTCTACGCCGCTCTGTGGAGATTATACAGGAAGAACCGTGGTCTACGCCGCTCTGTGGAGATTATACAGGAAGAACCGCGGTTTCTGCCGCTCTGTGGAGATTATACAGGAAGAACAGCGGTCTGCGTGGCTCTGTGGGGATTATACAGGAAGAACCGCGGTCTGCACCGCTCTGTGGAGATTATACAGGAAGAACCGCGGTCTGCGCCGCTCTGTGGAGATGCTCTGTGGAGATTATACAGGAAGAACCGTGGTCTGCGCCGCTCTGTGGAGATTATACAGGAAGAACCGCGGTCTGCGCCGCTCTGTGGAGATTATACAGGAAGAACCGCGATCTGCGCCGCTCTGTGGAGATTATACAGGAAGAACCGCGGTCTGTGCCGCTCTGTGATTATACAGGAAGAACCGCGGTCTGCGCCGCTCTGGAGATTATACAGGAAGAACCGCGGTCTGCGTCGCTCTGTGGAGATTATACAGGAAGAACCGCGGTCTACGCCGCTCTGTGGAGATTATACAGGAAGAACCGCGGTCTGCGTCGCTCTGTGGAGATTATACAGGAAGAACCGCGGTCCGCGCCGCTCTGTGGAGATTATACCGGAAGAAGCGCGGTCTGCGCCGCTCTGTGGAGATTATACAGGAAGAACTGCGGTCTGCACCGCTCTGTGGAGATTATACAGGAAGAACCGCGGTCTGCGCCGCACTGTGGAGATTATACAGGTAGAACCGCGGTCTGCGCCGCTCTGTGGAGATTATACAGGAAGAACCACGGTCTGCGCCGCTCTGTGGAGATTATACAGGAAGAACCGCGGTCTGCGCCGCTCTGTGGAGATTATACAGGAAGAACCGTGGTCTACGCTGCTCTGTGGAGATTATACAGGAAGAACCGTGGTCTACGCCGCTCTGTGGAGATTATACAGGGAGAACCGCGGTCTGCGCCGCTCTGTGGAGATTATACAGGAAGAACCGTGGTCTACGCCGCTCTGTGGAGATTATACAGGAAGAACCGTGGTCTACGCCGCTCTGTGGAGATAATACAGGAAGAACCGTGGTCTACGCCGCTCTGTGGAGATTATACAGGAAGAACAGTGGTCTACGCCGCTCTGTGGAGATTATACAGGAAGAACCACGGTCTGCGCCGCTCTGTGGAGATTATACAGGAAGAACCGCGGTCTGCGCCGCTCTGTGGAGATTATACAGAAAGAACCGCGGTCTGCGCCGCTCTGTGGAGATTATACAGGAAGAACCGCGGTCTGCGCCGCTCTGTGGAGATTATACAGGAAGAACCGCGGTCTGCGCTGCTCTGTGGAGATTATACAGGAAGAACCGCGATCTGCGCCGCTCTGTGGAGATTATACAGGAAGAACCGCGGTCTGTGCCGCTCTGTGATTATACAGGAAGAACCGCGGTCTGCGCCCCTCTGGAGATTATACAGGAAGAACCGCGGTCTGTGACGCGCACCACATGTGTGGGTACCAGGGCTATGGGGTACTCGGAGCCGAGCCAATGGAAGTCTATGGGAGTTGTCACTGGCGGCAGAGCTCGGTCCGTGTCCCTGGCGGTCATGCAATGGGGGATATTTACAGGGGATTTGTAGATTAGATAGTTTGTGACGCCACCTGTGGTATCTGATCAATTGGACCAGCGCTGCTATGTGGATCTTCACAGGGGATGTTATGAGGCAGCTGGGTGGTAGGTCTCCCACAGGTGAGACCGGTCCCTTGAAGTCTATGGGGGTGCAGAGTGTAGGTAATAAAGCAGTCTCACACAAGGCAATCTCTTTCCATACCTTTACTTGCAGATATTTCAGGCAGGTCCCGGGAAGCTGGTCGGGGTGGAGAATGCACATTCGGGATAACCGCTGAGCAGGTTAGAGGCCTCCTTTACTTCATATGTATGTGAGTCCAAACTTGCATGAAGCGAAGTTAACTCTGCAATCTCCAGCTTGTTTCAATAGCTGCAACGCCCGGCCGACATTGTGGTGGAGCCTTCTATGTCTCTGATTTCCAGATGTTGGTGAGAACTAAGGCGTTGGGGCTGATCAGGCCTTGCCCGTCCTGTCCTCCCTGACTCCGTTTACGTATCAGCGCTTAGGGCTACCTTCTGCTACTTGTAGTCCAGAAAGCCTCCGGTTATCTTGTTACTAGGCGTGAAGCGCTAGCAACGCCTCGGACCCCGGTGTCCGGTGAATTAGTGCAGGTAATCCGGTACCTGAAGCACTTATCTCTGTCCTTCTCCACTGCGCCCTTCGCCCTGCTCTCGCTCTTAACATAAGCACTTCTAGCTTTGATGGTAATGTCAGCTTTCTCCAGAGCTCACTGAACAGCTCTCAGTATCCTCCAAGTCCAGACTGGACTGACACTGAACTACTCTGTACTAAGACAGGAAGCTGACTGACTGAACTCTCTGGCTGATCTCAGCTCTGCTACGTGTCACTACCTCTTATACCCCTGGTGGGTGTGTCTGAAAGTGTGAGTGACGTGAATGGATATCAAGCTTTTGTGGTTACCTTCCTATGCATTTTCCAGGATTATGTGTGCCTGACATAGCTGGGCCACACATCCCCCCTTGGTTAAACACAGCACTCCCGGGCTGTAAAAGAGAAAAAGAAAAACATTTTTGTTTTTGCGTTAAACATAAACATTTTTAACTCATCCAATCCGGGAGGTGAGGAATCTTTAACGTTACAATTTGTACATTAGAAAAATACAAAAGTATCAAAGTATCAAAACATTTCCATAAATACTAGATAATATTCTTGTGGAGGACCCGCACCAAAAACCTCCCACGTGGGTCCTGGGTGGGCTGCAGGACTTCATTGCTGCAGACCTCACTCTAGCCACACCATACGGGTTTTTCTTCAGAGGTAGTTCAAGGCTTTGTGTAAAACCAAGATAAAGCACCGTAGTGCAAACTATTTACACTTGAAGTCTTTGGGCTGGCACAGTCCACAGCCACGCAGTCCATGCATGATAAAAGACACATTTCAAGACATATCAATAGAAATCACATTAATACTTTAACTTCTATTAAAGTGCAAAAATCTACTTTGTAAAACTTTATACAATTTTAGTTGCAGTAAACCCTGTTTGGGTCGTACTAAACTAGTTTACTAGGACTACTCTTGATAACGACTAGGTAACCTTCCTTTCGTTGTACGTTCTGACCTCCGTGGTGTAGTGTCAGGTATAGTAGTCTCTAGCCTATCTGCTCTGTGTACCGGCGAACCATAGATACGACTCCACCTCTCTAGGGACCTGGCAAGCATGCTAGCGACTGGGCGATGCGGTACTGCTTCACCTGGGGATTCCACTCCTTGTGGCGCTGCTTCTTGTGGTTCCGCTTCTTGGGGTTCCTCTAGTTGAGGTTCCGTTGGAACAGGTCCCTCTGGAACTGGCTCTACTGGCACAATTGGTATGACTGGATGTAGAGACTCCTCTTGCGGTTGATAAAACTGCAGCACCGGAATGATTACAGCTTCTCCCACTCTGGGCCAATCCGCAGGTAGATCTCCCAGATCCGTATGTATGACCGCTTCATTATTTTCTTCCTGATTGACAACAGGTTCTTCCTCACGAAGCTTTAATGGGCCCGGACACAACTTTAGATGATCTCTGGACACAGTTTCAGTCGTTTTTTCCTCCATCCTTGCTGATGGTACAGGTTTTTCTGTTATCAAATTTGGAATTTTGCACGACATATGGCTCCTGTTCCCACTGATCATCCAATTTGTGCATTCTTCTTTTTCTTTTTAGCACGATTTCTCCAGGCATTAAAGGCTTAGCGGGAGCATTTTTGTTGTAGTTCTTCTCTTGCCTTTCTCTTACTTTATTGAGACTGTCTTCCACGCAGGCTTGTACTCTCCTGTACTGTTCCTGTCAGTTTGTGTCCCAATCTTCAGCAGTGTCATCAGCCTCTGGTTCTACCACACCAAGTTCCAAATCCATTGGCAGTCTTCCTGGTCTTGCTCTCATAAGGTAGGCTGGAGTGCAGTTGGTGGAACTTACTGGTATGTGGTTGTACAAGTCGACCAGGTCAGGTAACAAGTCTGGCCACCGATTTCTTTCTTCCAGTGGTAAAGATTTCAGTAAATCAAGGACAATGTGATTCATCTTTTCACAAAGGCCATTGGTCTGAGGGTGGTACGGTGTTGTTCTGATCTTCTTACACCCATACAATTGACAGAATTCCTTAAACAGTTCAGCTTCGAATGCAGGACCTCGATCAGTCAGCACCTGCTCCGGATATCCGTGTGGTCTGCAGAAACTTGCTTGGAAGATTTTTGCTGCTGTCTCTGCCGTCATATCTTTGACAGGGGCGACCACCAGAAATTTGGAATAGTGATCCACCATGGTCAGGGCATATGTGTATCCCGACCTGCTTGGCGACAACTTGACATGGTCCAACGCTACGATCTCCAAGGGACGAGTCGTCTGGATAGGCTGCAGAGGTGCTCTCTGACTACAGTAGTCTTTTCGCCTGAGGCCACAGGGTCCACAGTTCCGGCACCACTTCTCGATGGAGCTGCGCATCCCTACCCAGTAGAACCGACACCTCAACAGGGTCTCCAGCTTTTTCCAGCCAAAGTGTCCCGCTTGATCGTGGTAGGCTTCTAACACCATTTGGATGTCTGCCCTGGGGACCACTATCTGCCAAACCATCTCATGGGTCCTTGGGTCGACGTACCTCCTGCACAACTTCTCACGATAGATGAACAACCGGCTTCTCTCGTTCCACAGGAGCTTTGCTGGTATAGGTGCATCTTTCTCCAAAGAGGAACCTTCCTGTCTTATTAGCTCCTTGATACGGCTGACCACTGGATCGCTGTCCTGAGTCTCCTTCCAGCTGTGATGAGGTAAAGGGTTTAACGTTTCACCACACCGCGTTCTGTAGGCTCGTTGCTCATGGATCATCCCATTTCTGTGGAACGCAGGTAGCTCAATCTCTTCCAGGTCGTCCGATTCTTCTTCCGTGTCGGATTCATGCGGCATTCTGGACAAGGCGTCAGCGTTGGCATTTTTACGGCCCGCCCTGTACTTGATGGTAAATTGATAGTTTGACAGCCGAGCCATCCAACGTTGCTCCATGGCTCCCAGCTTGGCTGTTTCAAGGTGCGTCAAGGGGTTGTTGTCAGTGAACGCAGTGAACTTGTTGGAGGCAAGGTAATGTTTGAATCTTTCTGTAATGGCCCAGACCAGCGCCAGGAACTCCAGTTTGAAGCTGCTATAGTTTTCCGGGTTCCTCTCAGTTGGCCTGAGCTTTCTGCTGGCATATGCGATGACTTTTTCTTGGCCGTTCTGCTTCTGACTGAGGACCGCTCCCAATCCTTCGTTACTGGCATCGGTGTACAGCAGGAACGGTTGGCTGTAATCTGGGTAGGCTAAGATTTCATCGCCTGTCAGAATCTCTTTCATCTCTTTGAATGCCTCAGCTTGTTCTTTACCCCAATTGAATGGAGGGTTTCTGCTCTTGAGAGGTTGTCCTACCAGGAGGTCCTGTAAAGGCGCCGCTTTCTTGGTGTAATCTTTTACAAACCTCCTGTAGTAACCTGTTAGTCCCAGGAACTGACGCACCTCTTTTAGGTTCTTCGGCTCCGGCCATTTCTGGATGGCTGTGACCTTCTCGGGGTCCGGCGCTACTCCTTCGGAACTGACAATATGTCCCAAGTACTGTACCTTCCGTTTGAGCAGATGGCACTTTGAGGGCTTCAGTTTCATCCCATACTTGGACAGTGACTCGAATACCTCTGCCAGGTGCTTCAGATGATCTTCATATGTCTTGGAGTACACAATTACGTCGTCCAGGTACAGCAACACGGTTTCAAAATTGAGATGTCCCAGGCAGCTCTCCATCACTCTCTGGAATGTTCCTGGGGCACTGCTGAGGCCAAACGGCATTCCTGTCAAACTCACAGAGTCCCATTGGGGTGGTGAAAGCAGTTTTCTCCCGATCCTCCTCAGCCACAGCTACTTGCCAGTACCCACTAGTAAGGTCGAGGGTAGAAAAGTAGTTAGCCGTTTTCAAAGCAGCTAAGGATTCCTCTATGCGTGGTAATGGGTATGCATCTTTATGTGTTATGCGATTTACTTGTCTGTAATCTACACACATTCTCATGCTACCATCCTTTTTCTTAACTAGAACTAGAGGTGCTGCCCAGGGGCTACAACTATCCCTTATCACCCCGGCTTCCTTCATGTCACGCAACATTTCCTTAGCTTTCTGATAGTGGGCTGGAGGTATAGGCCGGTACCGCTCTTTGATGGGAGGATGACTGCCTGTAGGGATATGATGCTGTACTCCCTTAATTGTCCCAAAGTCAAGTGGGTGTTTGCTAAATACTTGTGCGTACTCTTGTACCACCCGTAGTACCCCCTGTTTCTGGTGGACGGAAGTGGTGTCTGTCCCTATATGAAGCTGCTGACACCAATCCGCTACCGGGGTTGCCGGATCATTATCCTCCGCTGGTTGGCGGGAGGCTAAGGACTCGGTTGTGAGGATAGAATTGTTATCTACGGCATGTAATTTAGCAACTGTGGCATAACGTGGTAAATTTACTTCATCGTCTCCCCAGTTGAGAAGTCGTACTGGTACTCTCCCATTTATTACTTCCACTACCCCTCTAGCAGTTAAGAGTGTAGGTCTGTGCTCTGAACGATGGGGCTCTACTACTGCTTGGTAGTTCTGTCCTCTCAGACCTATGGCTGCTCTACACCATATCAACATTTCACTCATTGGGGGTATCACAATGGGGTTCGGGTCCGTGACCCGTACATTACCGATTTCACCATCTGTAAGCTTCGCTTGCTGCTGGCACATCAGGGCCCGGATCTCCCTCTGGATCACTCCCTTCTGCTTTGGCTTGGCAACTTCAGCGAGCTGTTGGAGCAAAAACACAACTTCTCCCAGACAGTTACTGATAATGTTAGTACCTAATATCACATTTAAGCCATTTTCCTCATTTACGGTCCTTACTACTAGAAGTCCCTGATCCTTCAGCTCCACTCTGCCCACTTTTACGTTCACGTTTTTGGCTCCGAGTACTTCAACAGGGAGACCATTAGAGGCATACACTGTAAAGTCAGGGCTCGGGGGCTGGAGACTGTCCATGGACCAGAATTTATTATAAAGGACATCAGGTATGATGGTCACCTGAGATCCAGTGTCTAGCAGTGCAGGAATTGCGATCCCGTCCAGAATGATGGACAGGTAGGGCCTTCCACCCACAAACCTGCGGTTCCAGTCTAAGGGGCCTGGTGAGTCTACTCCTGGGTGTTGGCCCTCGGACCCAGGGTCTGCTCGTTTAAAGGACACTGCTGGGCAATATGACCTTTTCGGTTGCAGCGGTAGCAGATGATCTCTCGGCGAGGATGGTGCTGATCAGGGGTCGCTCCTGGGGATGGCGTTGTCTTCCTCCGGTGAGGCGACGTCCTCCATTTCCTCCGGTTCATCCAAGGGACATCCTCTGGACAGTCGGCTAGCAGGATCTTTCCTCCTTCTTCTTTCCGCAGTTGCAGGGCATTCATTACAGTGGCCAGGTTCTTAGTCAGCTGGCGCACTTCTGAGCGCAGACATTCCAACTCACTAGGGGGCGCCACCTGCGTTTTAGCTTCTGCCACCTGCGGGGAAAAGGTGGGTACTGCCGGCTTTAGAGTGGCTTCACCCGTGTGATACTGAGTTGCCACCTCAGGCTTTTCCAAGGGTCGCAGTCCTTTTATTGCCATGTCCTTTAGGGCATCAAAAGTGGCATCTGGATGATCCAAGGACCACCAGTTTACAGTCCTGCCTTCCGCTGGAGACCTCAGTCCCCGTACAAATTGTTCTTTCAACATTTTGCTTTCATCAATGGCACTTGTAGGGTTGCCTGTTTGAGAGCTCGCAGGGCCCCCTGTAGTCGGCAGGCGTAGTCCCTAATACTGTCACCTGGTCTCTGGGAGCACTGATAAAATGCCATCCGGAGATCCGTTTCTGTGCGGTCCTCAAAGATGGCCTGTAGCTTTAAGAGAATCGCAGGTACCGACTCCTGGTCTGCAGTGGTCCAAGTCTCTACTTCTCTCTCAGCCGCACCAGCTAACTGTCCTATTACCACAGCAGCTTTTTGCTTTTCAGTCATTGAGTACATATCCAGGATGCTACATATTTTCCGTTTAAACCCTGGCAGGGTGTCTGGCTCGCCGCTGTACTGAGGGAGCCACTTCGCTCCAGGCATGTATGGGAGCAGCTAGCGGCATGAGCGGGACCACCGGACCAGGTGAGGGGCCCGCACCTCCATCCTGCACTACAACGCCAAGCGGTGGGCTATTGGGGCCACCGGCGGGGGCCGCTCTGTCTGCCGGTTGCTGCGACATGTTGGTGCTCCCCTGTTTGATCGGAGCCTACCTCTTTCAAAGGCTGCAGCGTCGCAGGCACAGCGGTGGAGACAGGACCTTTGTCGCTGGCGCTCTGATGTCAGAGCGTTCACTTCCGCTCGCACAGGACCTGCCGCCGCGTCAGAGTTGGGGGCGTGTCCAGGAAACAGCGCGCTCTTTCAGGTACGCCCCCCTTCTTCACCAGCGCCTCAGGGCGCGAATATTGCGGTAAAAATGGCGGTAGATGGCGCCAAAAATAGTAAACAGCAATACAGTCTTTTTCACAAAACATTCAATAGGCAACACAGGACTCACAATTTTGCAAGCTTCTCATCCTGTTCGTGGACGCCAGGAAAGATGACGCGCACCACATGTGTCGGTACCAGGGCTATGGGGTACTCGGAGCCGAGCCCATGGAAGTCTATGGGAGTTGTCACTGGCGGCAGAGCTCGGTCCGTGTCCCTGGCGGTCATGCAATGGGGGATATTTACAGGGGATTTGTAGATTAGATAGTTTGTGACGCCACCTGTGGTATCTGATCAATTGGACCAGCGCTGCTATGTGGATCTTCACAGGGGATGTTATGAGGCAGCTGGGTGGTAGGTCTCCCACAGGTGAGACCGGTCCCTGGAAGTCTATGGGGGTGCAGAGTGTAGGTAATAAAGCAGTCTCACACAAGGCAATCTCTTTCCATACCTTTACTTGCAGATATTTCAGGCAGGTCCCGGGAAGCTGGTCGGGGTGGAGAATGCACATTCGGGATAACCGCTGAGCAGGTTAGAGGCCTCCTTACTTCATATGTATGTGAGTCCAAACTTGCATGAAGCGAAGTTAACTCTGCAATCTCCAGCTTGTTTCAATAGCTGCAACGCCCGGCCGACATTGTGGTGGAGCCTTCTATGTCTCTGATTTCCAGATGTTGGTGAGAACTAAGGCGTTGGGGCTGATCAGGCCTTGCCCGTCCTGTCCTCCCTGACTCCGTTTACGTATCAGCGCTTAGGGCTACCTTCTGCTACTTGTAGTCCAGAAAGTCTCCGGTTATCTTGTTACTAGGCGTGAAGCGCTAGCAACGCCTCGGACCCCGGTGTCCGGTGAATTAGTGCAGGTAATCCGGTACCTGAAGCACTTATCTCTGTCCTTCTCCACTGCGCCCTTCGCCCTGCTCTCGCTCTTAACATAAGCACTTCTAGCTTTGATGGTAATGTCAGCTTTCTCCAGAGCTCACTGAACAGCTCTCAGTATCCTCCAAGTCCAGACTGGACTGACACTGAACTACTCTGTACTAAGACAGGAAGCTGACTGACTGAACTCTCTGGCTGATGTCAGCTCTGCTACGTGTCACTACCTCTTATACCCCTGGTGGGTGTGTCTGAAAGTGTGAGTGACGTGAATGGATATCAAGCTTTTGCGGTTACCTTCCTGTGCATTTTCCTGGATTATGTGTGCCTGACATAGCTGGGCCACACATCTGCGTCGCTCTGTGGAGATTATACAGGAAGAACCGCGGCCTGCGCCGCTCTGTGGAGATTATACAGGAAGAACCGCGGTCTGCGCCGCTCTGTGGAGATTATACAGGAAGAACCGCGGTCTGCGCAGCTCTGTGGAGATTACACAGGAAGAACCGCGGTCCGCGCCGCTCTGTGGAGATTATACAGGAAAAACCGCGGTCTGCACCGCTCTGTGGAGATTATACAGGAAGAACCGTGGTCTGCGCCGCTCTGTGGAGATTATACATGAAGAACTGCGGTCTGCGCCGCTCTGTGGAGATTATACAGGAAGAACCGCGGTCCGCGCAGCTCTGTGGAGATTATACAGGAAGAACCGCAGTCTGCGCCGCTCTGTGGAGATTACACAGGAAGAACCGCGGTCCGCGCCGCTCTGGAGATTATACAGGAAGAACCGCGGTCTGCACTGCTCTGTGGAGATTATACAAGAAGAACCGTGGTCTGCGCCGCTCTGGAGATTATACAGGAAGAACCACGGTCTGCGCCGCACTGTGGAGATCATACAGGAAGAACCGCGGTCTGCGCCGCTCTGTGGAGATTATACAGGAAGAACCGCGGTCTGCGCCCGTGCCGCCCTATGGAGATTATACAGGAAGAACCGCGGTCCGCGCCGCTCTGTGGAGATTATACAGGAAGAACCGTGGTCTGTTCCGCTCTGCGGAGATTATACAGGAAGAATCGCGGTCCGCGCTGCTCTGGAGATTATACAGGAAGAACCGCGGTCTGCGCCACACTGTGGAGATTATACAGGAAGAACCGCGGTCTGCGCCGCTCTGTGGAGATTATACAGGAAGAACCGCGGTCTGCGCCGCTCTGTGGAGATTATACAGGAAGAACCGCGGTCCGCACCGCTCTGTGGAGATTATACAGGAAGAACCGCGGTCCACGCCGCTCTGTGGAGATTATACAGGAAGAACCGCGGTCTGCGCCGCTCTGTGGAGATTATACAGGAAGAACCACGGTCTGCACCGCTCTGTGGAGATTATACAGGAAGAACCACGGTCTGCACCGCTCTGTGGAGATTATACAGGAAGAACCGCAGTCTGCACCGCTCTGTGGAGATTATACAGGAAGAACCGCGGTCTGCGCCGCTTTGTGGAGATTATACAGGAAGAACCGCGGTCGTGTGGAGATTATACAGGAAGAACCACGGTCTGCACCGCTCTGTGGAGATTATACAGGAAGAACCACGGTCTGCACCGCTCTGTGGAGATTATACAGGAAGAACCACGGTCTGCACCGCTCTGTGGAGATTATACAGGAAAAACCGCGGTCTGCGCCGCTCTGGAGATTATACAGGAAGAACCGCGGTTTGCACCGCTCTGTGGAGATTATACAGGAAGAACCGCGGTCTGCGCCGCTCTGGAGATTATACAGGAAGAACCGCTGTCCGCGCCACTCTGTGGAGATTATACAGGAAGAACCGCGGTCTGCACCGCTCTGTGGAGATTATACAGGAAGAACCGCGGTCTGCGCCGCTCTGTGGAGCTTATACAGGAAGAACCGTGGTCTGCGCCGCTCTGTGGAGATTATACAGGAAGAACCGCGGTCCGCACCGCTCTGTGGAGATTATACAGGAAGAACCGCGGTCCACGCCGCTCTGTGGAGATTATACAGGAAGAACCGCGGTCTGCGCCGCTCTGTGGAGATTATACAGGAAGAACCACGGTCTGCACCGCTCTGTGGAGATTATACAGGAAGAACCACGGTCTGCACCGCTCTGTGGAGATTATACAGGAAGAACCGCAGTCTGCACATCTCTGTGGAGATTATACAGGAAGAACCGCGGTCTGCGCCGCTTTGTGGAGATTATACAGGAAGAACCGCGGTCTGTGGAGATTATACAGGAAGAACCACGGTCTGCACCGCTCTGTGGAGATTATACAGGAAGAACCACGGTCTGCACCGCTCTGTGGAGATTATACAGGAAGAACCACGGTCTGCACCGCTCTGTGGAGATTATACAGGAAAAACCGCGGTCTGCTCCGCTCTGGAGATTATACAGGAAGAACCGCGGTTTGCACCGCTCTGTGGAGATTATACAGGAAGAACCGCGGTCTGCGCCGCTCTGGAGATTATACAGGAAGAACCGCTGTCTGTGCCGCTCTGTGGAGATTATACAGGAAGAACCGCGGTCTGCGCCGCTCTGTGGAGATTATACAGGAAGAACCGCGGTCCGCGCCGCTCTGTGGAGATTATACAGGAAGAACCGCGGTCTGCGCCGCTCTGTGGAGATTATACAGGAAGAACCGCGGTCTGCACCGCTCTGTGGAGATTATACAGGAAGAACCGCGGTCTGCACCGCTCTGTGGAGATTATACAGGAAGAACCACGGTCTGCACCGCTCTGTGGAGATTATACAGGAAGAACCACGGTCTGCGCCGCTTTGTGGAGATTATACAGGAAGAACCGCGGTCTGCGTCGCTCTGTGGAGATTATACAGGAAGAACCGCGGTCTGCGCCGCTCTGTGGAGATTATACAGGAAGAACCGCGGTCGCGCCGCTCTGTGGAGATTATACAGGAAGAACCGCGGTCTGCGCCGCTCTGTGGAGATTATACAGGAAGAACCACGGTCTGCGCCGCTCTGTGGAGATTATACAGGAGAACCACGGTCTGCACCGCTCTGTGGAGATTATACAGGAAGAACCGCGGTCTGCACCGCTCTGTGGAGATTATACAGGAAGAACCGTGGTCTGCGCCGCTCTGTGGAGATTATACAAGGAAGAACCGCGGTCTGTGGAGATTATACAGGAAGAACCGAGGTCTGCGCCGCTCTGCGGGATTATACAGGAAAAACCACGGTCTGTGCCGCTCTGTGGAGATTATACAGGAAGAACCGCGGTCTGTGCCGCTCTGTGATTATACAGGAATGAACCGCGGTCTGCGCCGCTCTGTGGAGATTATACAGGAAGAACCGCGGTCTGTGCCGCTCTGTGGAGATTATACAGGATGAAGCGCGGTCTGCGTCGCTCTGTGGAGATTATACAGGATGAACCGCGGTCTGCGCCGCTCTAGAGATTATACAGGGAGAACCACGGTCTGCACCGCTCTGTGGAGATTATACAGGGAGAACCACGGTCTGCACCGCTCTGTGGAGATTATACAGGAAGAACCGCGGTCTGCACCGCTCTGTGGAGATTATACAGGAAGAACCGTGGTCTGCGCCGCTCTGTGGAGATTATACAGGAAGAACCGCGGTCTGTGGAGATTATACAGGAAGAACCGCGGTCTGCGCCGCTCTGCGGAGATTATACAGGAAGAACCACGGTCTGTGCCGCTCTGTGGAGATTATACAGGAAGAACCGCGGTCTGTGCCGCTCTGTGATTATACAGGATGAACCGCGGTCTGCGCCGCTCTGTGGAGATTATACAGGAAGAACCGCGGTCTGTGCCGCTCTGTGGAGATTATACAGGATGAAGCGCGGTCTGCGTCGCTCTGTGGAGATTATACAGGATGAACCGCGGTCTGCGCCGCTCTAGAGATTATACAGGAAGAACCGCGGTCTGCACCGCTCTGTGGAGATTATACAGGAAGAACCGCGGTCTGCACCGCTCTGTAGAGATTATACAGGAAGAACCGCGGTCCGCGCCGCTCTGTGGAGATTATACAGGAAGAACCGCGGTCGCCGCAACAAACGGGCGCTCTGTGGAGATTATACAGTGTGAGACAGTGAAGGAATGTGTGTTGAATGGGGTGTACATTTCACCTGGATGCTTTGCTGACTGGTATAAGGGAAATGTATGGCTTTGTAAACCTAGTGGTAGAGAAAGGTCACTACACCTTACATTCATTACACACTTGCAGCTCAGGCCTGAAACTACTCAGGTGTTAATTAGGAGACCAGAAGTAGGTGTCTGCAAACACAGTCAAAGAGCACGCTTAATCTGGACACAGGAGGGGTCCAGGCACAGAAGGTGTCTCCAGGAGTTTGAGCTATCTCAGTCTGGGTGCTCGATGTACCCCGGACACAGGAGTAGTCTCAGTGAGAATCCATGCGGATGGCTGCTGAATAGGAGGGGAGCTCTCTCAAGTCTGGACGTTGAAGGTGTCTTCAGACACAAGGAGGAGACTCTGTGAACCTCAGTGCTGGTAAATGCTGGTAAATGCTGAACATATGTGTTGTTTTGGCCCCGGCTGGTAGAGTCGGGACCCGGATAGATAGGGAAATCTATCTAAGTGTAGTAAGTGGCTAGACAAGCCTAGGTCTTCTGTTTATGATTTGTTTTATATTTGTTTGCTGTGGACTTTAATAAAGCTGGTTGCGGCCAGTTTTCACCAGAACTACTGTCTGAATGAACTGTTTCCGTGCCACTCTGTCTACCCAGACGGCGATCCCAGAGCTAAATCCCCTGAAAAGCTTACAATTGGCGGAGAATGCTGGGGCAGCACAGTGGCTGATACAATTGGTGCTGGAATGTGCGTGCAGCACAGTGGCTTAGAGACAGCAATAAAGGAGAGAAGTGTGTTGAAGCAGCAGCAGAGAAAAAAAAAAAAAGTGTGTCAGCAAAAACGTCTGATTGGAGCAGTCTTAAAGAGACAGTAGCCCTAATAGAGTTTGCAGAGAAAAAAAAAAAAAGTGTGTCTGCACAGCAAAGCTGAACTTGTTGTGGAAAAGACTGTGGAGTGTGCAGCAGCAAAGGAGAAACGTCTATTGGAGCAGTCTTAAAGAGACAGTGGCCCTAATAGAGTTTGCAGAGAAGAAAAAAAAAAAAAAGTGTCTGCACAGCAGAGCTGAATTTTTCTGTGGAAAAGACTGTGGAGTGTGTATGTCTTGAGTGAAGACTGCCGTTGTTGAGACAGAGAAGTCTGACAGCATGGATGACAGCATGGAGGCGCTGTTTGAACAAATGGCGCAAGTTAATGTGCAACATAAGACTGCCGTGGTTGAGACAGATAAGTCCGGCAGTATGGAGGAGCTCGTTGAGTACCTGGTCCAGGCCCAGCAAAGCATGCAGCAGAGCATGGAGCAGCAGCGCCTGCAGCACCAGCAGCGCATGCAGCAGGCCCAGCAGCAATTCCTGCAGCAGCAGCAGGAGAATGACCGGTTGTTTTTTGAGCAGGTTGCAGCACTGCAGGGGACTTGCGGCGCATCGTCCCAAAGTGGTGTTGCAAAGTCACCTGCATTGTCCGCTGTAAAGAAGGCGGTAAGACGGTCCCTGAAAAAGATGACACCTCGTGATGATGTGGAGGTATATCTCACTAGGTTTGAGAGATTGGCAGAGAAGGAGAATCTGCCCCTATCTGAATGGGCCATGATGGTCGCACCCTATCTGATTGGAGAACCCCAAAGGGCCTATGCTGACCTGAGCGAGCAGGACAGCCAAGACTATGCCAAGCTGAAAGCGGAGATTCTTACCCGGCTGGGTGTTACGGTGACAGCCCGTGCCAGGGGAGTTCATGACTGGAGATGCAGTTGGGAGTCTGCAGTCAGCAAACCTGATTATGGAGTTGGAAAGGTGATAGTGAACCGCTACACCCGAGCATGTCCTCCTGAGGTACAGCCAGAGGTCGGACAAGGAGACCACCAGGACGCCAATCGTCTGGTCAGCCTGATGGAGAAGGCCTTCGCCAGCAAAGACTGCCTCCGTGACCAGCCGTCTGAGAGGTCGTCACTTCAGAGTTCCCGGACGCTGAACTCTCGCGGTAAGAGCGTTCCAGCTGTTGGGGACATGGGGTATGCTGATAAGCGGGTTCAGGCCCGAGGGGACATGTGGGTGGGAGAGTGTGATGGACAGTGTTGGAGATGTCGTGAAATTGCGGCCGACTGTCCAATAGAGGGGGAGCCTATGTGTTGTGATGTTGGCGGATCCCTCTCTCCTGTGCAGAGCCTGTGTGTGTGTCCACCTCAGCCGAAGAGACTGGACCACAGGGGTCCCCGGTGGTTGTAAATGACTGCCCAGCACAGGCCCTCTTGGACTCAGAGAGTCCAGTGACTTCCGTATGGGACAGCCTGATTGATAGGGACTTCATCCCTGATAAGCACCTGAGTGTGGTGTGCATCCATGGAGACACCAAAGTCTACCCAGAGACTGCCGTGGACTTGGTCCCTAAACTCGGGGAGGTTTCATATGAAGTGGGGGTAGTGAAGAACCTGGTGCACCCCGTCATATTGGGTAATGACTTTCCCCGATCTAAGGGTCTCTGGGGGAAAAATGTTTCTGATGGACAGTGTGATGAAGCTCCTACTGAGGGTGCGCAGTCCCGAGGGGCGGAACACAATGCTAGTGGGCCGTTAAACTTATGTGATAATGATGATGATAATGATAATGATGATGATGATGATAATGATAATGATAATGATGATCATGATAATGATGATGACCATGATAATGATGCTGATGCTGATAATGATAATGATGATGATCATGATAGTGATGATGATACTGATCATAATCATGATAATGATATTGATAATAATGATGACTGTGATAGTGATGAAATTCCTTTGCAGGTGATGTTGGGAGACGAGGATGGTGGTTCTCGGGAACCGAGTGTCCCTGACTTGCCTATGTCCTGTGACAATTTTGAGAGTGAGCAGTGGCGAGACCCCACTCTTGGGACGGCACAGGAAAATATGATTGTTCTAAATGAGGTTTCCCAGGAGCCTGGCTCTGAGGAGAGGTTTCCTCATGCTGCCATGGACAATAGCCTGTTGTATAGGGACACTGAAGTCCAGGGACAGGTCGTGAGTCAGCTCCTAGTACCTGAGCTATATAGAAGTATAGTGCTGGGGTTGTCACATAGTCACATACTTGAGGGACCGGATGGTGGAGTTGATGTTGTGGATGACATGTTAACTAAGGTTCCAGATCAGGATGTGAATGAGAATGAATTGTATACTCCTGAAAGTGAGCAGGATGAGAATGAGAATGAATTGTATAACCCTGAAAGTGACCCGGATGTGGCTGAGAAAAAGGGGTCAGACAGGGATAGTGGGAGTGATAGTGAATCATCTGATGACAATAAAGCAACCAGTGCAAATGAGGAAGGCATGGTAGCAGAGGAGGTTGAGAGTCCTGAGAAGAAAGCTGATGCTGACCTTACAGCCAGACAGAAGATGGCATCTGAAGATGTTTTACAGTTGGCCGGTTCCCTGGCGAAGACTAAGGTGAAAGGAGGAGAGCTGAGCTTTAAAGGCAGGACTCTGAAACTGAACACAGCACAAGTGGATGCTGTTGAAGATGAGAAGTTGTCGGTGTGTGGTGTGGATCTGCATCATGCCAAGGACTCTGAAGGTGATGCTGCAGAGGTGGAAAAAGCCATAGAAGTGGTAGACACCAAACCAGATGCCTCATCAGAAGCTGAGGTCTCAAGTGAAGCTGTGAGGAACAAGACTGAAGATATGGGGACTGACTCTGTCCAGGAATCTGTTTCTGCCGAAGACAGCGGCGTGGACGGGTTACGGTCCGGATCAGTAGCTGCAACTCGTGAAGCTCAGGCTGGAAGTTCGGCGCCCGGAGCTCCAGCAGTGTTCCCGAGTGATACCAAGGATCTGGATAAATCACAAGATGAGATTTTGAGACATCAGGCTAGCATTGGTGAGCTCAAGCGCACTTTCATGGAGTCTACATCGGAGCCACGTCCCAACAAATGGGAAAAGCGGTGTGTCACTCCGTTGCCGCTGCAGACACACGGGAGCTCAGACGGGATGCAGAACGTGGTGGAAGAGAAGAATCCGGCGGGTTCTGAGTATACAGATGCAGCTATCAAGGAGAACTTGAAAGCTGGAATAAATGGAGATATTGGAGACCATAATGATGTGACTGAAGAAGTAGAATGTAAGACTGACGGTAAGGCTTCTGAGCATGTCCTACCAGAAGAGCCTGAAGAAGGGGCTGAAGACATAAAGGACGTCCAACAGGTACAAGATGAATTGATTGCTTCCAGAAAAAACTCCAAACTGTGATGAAGGAGCGTGATGAGAGCCATGAGCATCTTCTGGAGAAGCTCAATGAAGTAAAGAAGGTTCAAGGGGAACTGGAGAAAAGTGAAAAACCCCTATACCTTCTGTGATAGTTGGTGACACATGGTCAGTGCACCAGGGACAGGAGGTACGTGAGTTTCTGAGAAAGAGTCAGCAGAAGTGTTCTGATGTGCCGGGTCGTACTTCTCTGGCCAGGCACTATATCGAAACTGAGCCCGGCCCTAAGGTCAAGATGAAACCGTGCAGGATACCCGAGGCCCGCAGAGAGCATAGGCCTGGGAGGGTACAGGGTAGTGCGGATGCTTCAGATGAAGAGAAAGCTGATGTTGGCTATGGCTCAGGTGAAGATACAGATGACAGTAGTGAAGATGAAGCTGATGAAGGCCATGACTGGTCCAGAGTTCGCTGTCTCTTTTGGATTGTTGACCAGCCCTCCGGTCTGGATGACCAGCCCTCCGGTCTGGAGAAGAGGGAGGGGATATGTGAGACAGTGAAGGAATGTGTGTTGAATGGGGTGTACATTTCACCTGGATGCTTTGATGACTGGAATAAGGGAAATGTATGGCTTTGTAAACCTAGTGGTAGAGAAAGGTCACTACACCTTACATTCATTACACACTTGCAGCTCAGGCCTGAAACTACTCAGGTGTTAATTAGGAGACCAGAAGTAGGTGTCTGCAAACACAGTCAGAGAGCACGCTTAATCTGGACACAGGAGGGGTCCAGGCACAGAAGGTGTCTCCAGGAGTTTGAGCTATCTCAGTCTGGGTGCTCGATGTACCCCGGACACAGGAGTAGTCTCAGTGAGAATCCATGCGGATGGCTGCTGAATAGGAGGGGAGCTCTCTCAAGTCTGGACGTTGAAGGTGCCTTCAGACACAAGGAGGAGACTCTGTGAACCTCAGTGCTGGTAAATGCTGGTAAATGCTGAACATATGTGTTGTTTTGGCCCCGGCTGGTAGAGTCGGGACCCGGATAGATAGGGAAATCTATCTAAGTGTAGTAAGTGGCTAGAGAAGCCTAGGTCTTCTGTTTATGATTTGTTTTATATTTGTTTGCTGTGGACTTTAATAAAGCTGGTTGCGGCCAGTTTTCACCAGAACTACTGTCTGAATGAACTGTTTCCGTGCCACTCTGTCTACCCAGACGGCGATCCCAGAGCTAAATCCCCTGAAAAGCTTACAACAGGAAGAACCGCGGTTCTCGCCGCTCTGTGGAGATTATACAGGAAGAAGCGCGGTCTGCGCCGCTCTGTGGAGATTATACAGGAAGAACCGCGGTCTGCACCGCTCTGTGGAGATTATACAGGAAGAACCGCGGTCTGCTCCGCTCTGTGGAGATTATAAAGGTAGAACCGCGGTCTGCACCGCTCTGTGGAGATTATACAGGAAGAACCACGGTCTGCACCGCTCTGTGGAGATTATACAGGAAGAACCGCGGTCTGCGCCGCTCTGTGGAGATTAAACAGGAAGAACCGCGGTCTGCGCCGCTCTGTGGAGATTATACAGGAAGAACCGTGGTCTGTGCCGCTCTGTGATTATACAGGAAGAACCGCGGTCTGCGCCGCTCTTGAGATTATACAGGAAGAACCACGGTCTGCGCCGCTCTGTGGAGATTATACAGGAAGAACCGTGGTTTGCGCCGCTCTGTGGAGATTATACAGGAAGAACAGCGGTCTGCGTGGCTCTGTGGAGATTATACAGGAAGAACCGCGGTCTGCGCCGCTCTGTGGAGATTATACAGGAAGAACCGCGGTCTGCGCCGCTCTGTGGAGATTATACAGGAAGAACCGCGGTCTACGCCGCTCTGTGGAGATTATACAGGAAGAACCGTGGTCTACGCCGCTCTGTGGAGATTATACAGGAAGAACCGCGGTTTGTGCCGCTCTGTGGAGATTATACAGGAAGAACAGCGGTCTGCATGGCTCTGTGGAGATTATACAGTGTAAGCTTTACAGGGGATATAGCTCTAGGATCGCTGTCTGGGTAGACAGAGTGGCACGAAAACAGTTCATTCACACAGCAGTTCTGGTGAAAACTGGCCGCAACCAGCTTTATTAAAGTCCACAGCAAACAGATAAAAATAAATCATAAACATAAGACCTGGGCTTGTCGAGCCACTAATTACACTTAGATAGATTTCCCTTTCTATCCGGGTCCAGACTCTACCAGTCTGTGCCCAAAACAACACATATGTTCAGTAGTTACCAGCGTGGAGTTTCACAGAGTCTCCTCCTTGTGTCTGAAGGCACCTTCAATGTCCAGACTTGAGAGAGCTCCCCTCCTATTCAGCCGCTATTCGCACGGATTCTCACTGAGACTACTCCTGTGTCCGGGGTACATCGAGCACCCAGACTGAGATAGCTCATACTCCTGGAGACTGCTTCTTGTGCCTAGACTCCTTGTCCAGACTAAGCGAGCTCTCTGACTGTGTTCCAACACACCTACTTCTGGTCTCCTAATTAACACCTGAGTGATTTCAGGCCTGAGCTGCAAGTGTGTACTGAATGTAAGGTGTAGTGACCTTTCTCTACCACTAGGTCTACAAAGCCCACACCTCCCTTATACCAGTCAGTAAAGTAGCTAGGTGAAATATACACCCCATTCAATACACATACTCTCACTGTCTCACATATCCCCCCCCCTCTTCTCCAGACCGGAGGGCTGGTCATCCAGACCGGAGGGCTGGTTAACAATCCAACAGAGACAGTGAACTCTGGACCAGTCATGGCCCTCATCAGCTTCATCTTCACCACTGTCATTTGTATCTTCACCTGAGTCATAGCCAACATCAGCTTTCTCTTCATCTGAAGCATCCGTACTACCCTGTACCCTCCCAGGCCTATGCTCTCTGCGGGCCTCGGGTATCCTGCACGGTTTCATCTTGACCTTAGGGCCGGGCTCAGTTTCGATATAGTGCCTGGCCAGAGAAGTACGACCCGGCACATCAGAACACTTCTGCTGACTCTTCCTCAGAAACTCACGTACCTCCTGTTCCTGGTGCACTGACCATGTGTCACCAACTATCACAGAAGGTATAGGGGGTTTTTCACTTTTCTCCAGTTCCCCTTGAACCTTCTTTACTTCATTGAGCTTCTCCAGAAGATGGCTCTCATCACGCTCCTTCATCACAGTTTGGAGTTTTCTCCAAGAAGCAATCAATTCATCTTGTACCCGTTGGACGTCCTTCATGTCCTCAGCCCCTTCTTCAGGCTCTTCTGGTAGGACATGCTCAGAAGCCCCACCGTCAGTCTTACATTCTACTTCTTCATTCACATCATTATGGTCTCCAATATCTCCATTTATTCCAGCTTTCAAGTTCTCCTTGATAGCTGCATCTGTATACTCAGAACCCGCCGGATTCTTCTCTTCCACCACGTTCTGCATCCCATCTGAGCTCCCGTGTGTCTGCAGCGGCAACGGAGTGACACACCGCTTTTCCCATTTGTTGGGACGTGGCTCCGATGTAGACTCCATGAAAGTGCGCTTGAGCTCACCAATGCCAGCCTGATGTCTCAAAATCTCATCTTGTGATTTATCCAGATCCTTGGTATCACTCGGGAACACCGCTGGGGCTCCGGGCCCCGAACTTCCAGCCTGAGCTTCACGAGTTGCAGCTACTGATGAGGCATCTGGTTTGGTGTCTACCACTTCTATGGCTTTTTCCACCTCTGCAGCATCACCTTCAGAGTCCTTGGCATGATGCAGATCCACACCACACACCGACAACTTCTCATCTTCAACAGCATCCACTTGTGCTGTGTTCAGGTTCAGAGTCCTGCCTTTAAAGCTCAGCTCTCCTCCTTTCACCTTAGTCTTCGCCAGGGAACCGGCCAACTGTAAAACATCTTCAGATGCCATCTTCTGTCTGGCTGTAAGGTCAGCATCAGCTTTCTTCTCAGGACTCTCAACCTCCTCTGCTACCATGCCTTCCTCATTTGCACTGGTTGCTTTATTGTCATCAGATGATTCACTATCACTCCCACTATCCCTGTCTGACCCCTTTTTCTCAGCCACATCCGGGTCACTTTCAGGGTTATACAATTCATTCTCATCCTCATCCTGCTCACTTTCAGGAGTATACAATTCATTCTCATTCACATCTTGATCTGGAACCTTAGTTAACATGTCATCCACAACATTAACTTCACCATCTGGTCCCTGGTTTCCCTCAGGTGGTCCCTCAAGTATGTGACTATGTGACAACCCCAGCAGTATACTTCCATATAGCTCAGGTACTAGGAGCTGGCTCACGACCTCTCCCTGGACTTCAGTGTCCCTATACAACAGGTGAGTGTTTATGGCAACATGAGGAAACCTCTCCTCAGAGCCAGGCTCTTGGGAAACCTCATTTAGAACATTTATATTTTCCTGGGCCGTTTTAAGAGAGGGGTCTCGCCACTGCTCCCTCTCAAAATTGTCACAGGACACAGGTAAGTAATGGACACTCGGTTCCCGAGAACCACCATCCTCATCTCCCAACATCACCTGCAAAGGAATTTCATCACTATCACAGTTATCATTATTATCAATATCATGATTATGATCAGTATCATCATCACTATCATGATCATCATCATTATCAGCATCAGCATCATTATCATGGTCATCATCATTATCATGATCATCATCATCATTATCATTATCATTATCATCATTATCACATAAGTTTAACGGCCCACTAGCATTGTGTTCCGCCCCTCTGGACTGCGCACCCTCAGTAGGAGCTTCATCACACTGTCCATCAGAAACATTTTTCCCCCAGAGATCCTTAGATCGGGGAAAGTCATTACCCAATATAACGGGTTGCACCAGGTTCTTCACTACCCCCACTTCACATGAAACCTCCCCGAGTTTGGGGACCAAGTCCACGGCAGTCTCTGGGTAGACTTTGGTGTCTCCATGGATACACACCATACTCAGGTGCTTATCAGGGATGAAGTCCCTATCAATCAGGCTGTCACATACGGAAGTCACTGGACTCTCTGAGTCCAAGAGGGCCTGTGCTGGGCAGTTATTTACAACCACCGGGGACCCCTGTGGTCCAGTCTCTTCGGCTGAGGTGGACACACACACAGGCTCTGCGCAGGGAGAGAGGGATCCGCCAACATCACAATACATAGGCTCCCCCTCTATTGGACAGTTGGCTGCAATTTCACGACATCTCCAACACTGTCCATCACACTCTCCCACCCATATGTCCCCTCGGGCCCGAACCCGCTTATCAGCATACCCCATGTCCCCAACAGCTGGAACGCTCTTACCGCGAGAGTTCAGCGTCCGGGAACTCTGAAGTGACGACCTCTCAGACGGCTGTACCTCAGGAGGACGTGCTTGGGTGTAGCGGTCCACTATCACCTTTTCAACTCCATAATCAGGTTTGCTGACTGCAGACTCCCAACTGCATCTCCAGTCATGAACTCCCCTGGCACGGGCTGTCACCGTAACACCCAGCCGGGTAAGAATCTCCGCTTTCAGCTTGGCATAGTCTTGGCTGTCCTGCTCGCTCAGGTCAGCATAGGCCATTTGGGGTTCTCCAATCAGATAGGGTGCGACCATCATGGCCCACTCAGATAGGGGCAGATTCTCCTTCTCTGCCAGTCTCTCAAACCTAGTGAGATATACCTCCACATCATCACGAGGTGTCATCTTTTTCAGGGACCGTCTTACCGCCTTCTTTACAGCGGACAACGCAGGTGCCTTCACAACATTACTTCGGGACGCGGCACCGAAATCCTTTTTTTGTGCTGCCATCCGCTCAACAAATAACCGGTTATTCTCCTGCTGCTGCTGCAGGAATTGCTGCTGGGCCTGCTGCATTCGCTGCTGGTGCTGCAGGCGCTGCTGCTCCATGCTCCGCTGGGCCTGGACCAGGTACTCAACGAGCTCCTCCATACTGCCGGACTTATCTGTCTCAACCACGGCAGTCTTATGTTGCACATTAACTTGCGCCATTTGTTCAAACAGCGCCTCCATGCTGTCATCCATGCTGTCAGACTTCTCTGTCTCAACAACGGCAGTCTTCACTCAAGACATACACACTCCACAGTCTTTTCCACAGAAAATTCAGCTTTGCTGTGCAGACACTTTTTTTTTTTTTCTCTGCAAACTCTATTAGGGCCACTGTCTCTTTAAGATTGCTCCAATAGACGTTTCTCTTTTGCTGCTGCACACTCCACAGTCTTTTCCACAACAAGTTCAGCTTTGCTGTGCAGACACACTTTTTTTTTTTTTCTCTTTTGCAAACTCTATTAGGGCTACTGTCTCTTTAAGACTGCTCCAATAGACGTTTCTCTTGACACTCTTTTTTTTTTTTTCTCTGCTGCTATTTCAACAGACTTCACCTTTATTGCTGTCTCTAAGCCACTGTGCCGCACGCACATTCCAGCACCATTTGTATCAGCCACTGTGCTGCCCCAGCATTCTCCGCCAATTGTAAGCTTTTCAGGGGATATAGCTCTAGGATCGCTGTCTGGGTAGACAGAGTGGCACGAAAACAGTTCATTCACACAGCAGTTCTGGTGAAAACTGGCCGCAACCAGCTTTATTAAAGTCCACAGCAAACAGATAAAAATAAATCATAAACATAAGACCTGGGCTTGTCGAGCCACTAATTACACTTAGATAGATTTCCCTTTCTATCCGGGTCCAGACTCTACCAGTCTGTGCCCAAAACAACACATATGTTCAGTAGTTACCAGCGTGGAGTTTCACAGAGTCTCCTCCTTGTGTCTGAAGGCACCTTCAATGTCCAGACTTGAGAGAGCTCCCCTCCTATTCAGCCGCTATTCGCACGGATTCTCACTGAGACTACTCCTGTGTCCGGGGTACATCGAGCACCCAGACTGAGATAGCTCATACTCCTGGAGACTGCTTCTTGTGCCTAGACTCCTTGTCCAGACTAAGCGAGCTCTCTGACTGTGTTCCAACACACCTACTTCTGGTCTCCTAATTAACAACTGAGTGATTTCAGGCCTGAGCTGCAAGTGTGTACTGAATGTAAGGTGTAGTGACCTTTCTCTACCACTAGGTCTACAAAGCCACACACCTCCCTTATACCAGTCAGTAAAGTAGCTAGGTGAAATATACACCCCATTCAATACACATACTCTCACTGTCTCACAACAGGAAGAACCGCGGTCTGCGCCGCTCTGTGGAGATTATACAGGAAGAACCGCGGTCTGCGCCGCTCTGGAGATTATACAAGAAGAACCGCGGTCTGTGCCGCTCTGTGGAGATTATACAGGAAGAACCGCGGTTTGCACCGCTCTGTGGAGATTATACAGGAAGAACCGGTCTGCGCCGCTCTGGAGATTATACAGGAAGAACCGCTGTCCGCGCCGCTCTGTGGAGATTATACAGGAAGAACCGCGGTCTGCTCCGCTCTGGAGATTATACAGGAAGAACCGCTGTCCGCGCCGCTCTGTGAAGATTATACAGGAAGAACCGCGGTCTGCACCGCTCTGGAGATTATACAGGAAGAACCGCGGTCTGCACCGCTCTGTGGAGATTATACAGGAAGAACCGTGGTCTGCGCCGCTCTGCGGAGATTATACAGGAAGAACCGCGGTCTGCGCCGCTCTGCGGAGATTATACAGGAAGAACCGCGGTCTGTGCCGCTCTGTGGAGATTATACAGGAAGAACCGCGGTCTGCGCCGCTCTGCGGAGATTATACAGGAAGAACCGCGGTCTGCACCGCTCTGTGGAGATTATACAGGAAGAACCGCGGTATGCGCCGCTCTGTGGAGTGTGAGACAGTGAGAGTATGTGTGTTGAATGGGGTGTACATTTCACCTAGATACTTTGCTGACTGGTATAAGGGAAATGTATGGCTTTGTAAACCTAGTGGTAGAGAAAGGTCACTACACCTTACATTCAGTACACACTTGCAGCTCAGGCCTGAAACCACTCAGCTGTTAATTAGGAGACCAGAAGTAGGTGTCTGCGAACACAGACAGAGAGCTCGCTTAGTCTGGACAAGGAGTCCAGGCACAAGAAGGAGTCTCCAGGAGTATGAGGTGTCTCAGTCTGGGTGCTCGATGTACCCCGGACACAGGAGTAGTCTCTGTGAGAATCCATGCGGATAGCTGCTGAATAGGAGGGGAGCTCTCTCAAGTCTGGACGTTGAAGGTGCCTTCAGACACAAGGAGGAGACTGTGAAACTCCATGCTGGTAAATGCTGAACATATGTGTTGTTTTGGCCCAGGCTGTTAGAGTCTGGTCCCGGATAGATAGGGAAATCTATCTAAGTGTAGTAAGTGGCTGGACAAGCCCAGGTCTTATGTTTATGATTTGGTTTTGATTATGTTCTGTTTGCTGTGGACTTTAATAAAACTGGTTGCGGCCAGTTTTTACCAGAACTGCTGTCTGTGAATGAACTGTTTCCGTGCCACTCCGTCTACCCGGACGGCGATCCCAGAGCTATATCCCCTGAAAAGCTTACAATTGGTGCTGGAATGTGCGTGCAGCACAGTGGCGAGAGACAGCAATAAAAGGTGAAGTCTGTTGAAGCAGCAGCAGAGAAAGAAAAAAAAAAAAGTGTCTGCACAGCAAAGCTGAATTTTCTGTGGAAAAGACTGTGGAGTGTGTATGTCTTGAGTGAAGACTGCCGTTGTAGAGACAGAGAAGTCTGACAGCATGGATGACAGCATGGAGGCGCTGTTTGAACAAATGGCGCAAGTTAATGTGCAACATAAGACTGCCGTGGTTGAGACAGATAAGTCCGGCAGTATGGAGGAGCTCGTTGAGTACCTGGTCCAGGCCCAGCGGAGCATGCAGCAGAGCATGGAGCGGCAGCGCCTGCAGCACCAGCAGCGCATGCAGCAGGCCCAGCAGCAATTCCTGCAGCAGCAGCAGGAGAATAACCGGTTGTTTTTTGAGCAGGTTGCAGCACTACAAAAGACTTGCAGCGCATCGTCCCAAAGTAATGTTGCAAAGTCACCTGCATTGTCCGCTGTAAAGAAGGCGGTAAGACGGTTCCTGAAAAAGATGACACCTCGTGACGATGTGGAGGTATATCTCACTAGGTTTGAGGGACTGGCAGAGAAGGAGAATCTGCCCCTATCTGAATGGGCCATGATGGTCGCACCCTATCTGATTGGAGAACCCAAAGGGCCTATGCTGACCTGAGCGAGCAGGACAGCCAAGACTATGCCAAGCTGAAAGCGGAGATTCTTACCCGGCTGGGTGTTACGGTGACAGCCCGTGCCAGGGGAGTTCATGACTGGAGATGCAGTTGGGAGTCTGCAGTCAGCAAACCTGATTATGGAGTTGAAAAGGTGATAGTGGACCGCTACACCCAAGCACGTCCTCCTGAGGTACAGCCAGAGGTCGGACAAGGAGACCACCAGGACGCCAATCGTCTGGTCAGCCTGATGGAGAGGGCCTTCACCACCAAAGACTGCCTCCATGACCAGCCGTCTGAGAGGTCGTCACTTCAGAGTTCCTGGACGCCGAACTCTCCGGTAAGAGCGTTCCAGCTGTTGGGGTCGTGTGGGTGGGAGAGTGTGATGGACAGTGTTGGAAATGTCGTGAAATTGCAGCCAACTGTCCAATAGAGGGGGAGCCTATGTGTTGTGATGTTGGCGGATCCCTCTCTCCCTGCGCAGAGCCTGTGTGTGTGTCCACCTCAGCCGAAGAGACTGGACCACAGGGGTCCCCGGTGGTTGTAAATGACTGCCCAGCACAGGCCCTCTTGGACTCAGAGAGTCCAGTGACTTCCGTATGGGACAGCCTGATTGATAGGGACTTTATCCTGATAAACACCTGAGTGTGGTGTGCGTCCATGGAGACACCAAAGTCTACCCAGAGACTGTCGTGGACTTGATCCCCAAACGCGGGGAGGTTTCATGTGAAGTGGGGGTAGTGAAGAACCTGGTGCCCCCCGTCATATTGGGTAATGACTTTCCCCGGTCTAAGGATCTCTGGGGGAAAAATGTTTCTGATGGACAGTGTGATGAAGCTCCTATTGAGGGTGCGCAGTCCCGAGGGGCGGAACACAATGCTAGTGGGCCGTTAAACTTATGTGATAATGATGATGATGATGATAATGATGATGATGATCATGATAATGATGATGACCATGATAATGATGCTGATAATGATAATGATGATGATCATGATAGTGATGATGATACTGATCATAATCATGATAATGATATTGATAATAATGATGACTCTGATAGTGATGAAATTCCTTTGCAGGTGATGTTGGGAGACGAGGATGGTGGTTCTCGGGAACCGAGTGTCCCAGACTTACCTGTGTCCTGTGACAATTTTGAGAGTGAGCAGTGGCGAGACCCCTCTCTTAAAACGGCCCAGGAAAATATAAATGTTCTAAATGAGGTTTCCCAAGAGCCTGGCTCTGAGGAGAGGTTTCCTCATGTTGCCATAAACACTCACCTGTTGTATAGGGACACTGAAGTCCAGGGAGAGGTCGTGAGCCAGCTCCTAGTACCTGAGCTATATGGAAGTATAGTGCTGGGGTTGTCACATAGTGTAATGTATGTAGTACAGTTCATATAGCGTCTTGTGCTTGGGTGCGATGAAAACACAGGAGTCACAGGTTTGATATAGAAAAGTCCTGTATTACTTCATACAAGTTGGCAGAAATAGTCACACAGTTTGCAGACACAGAAACAGGAGACACAGCAGGCCAGAGTAATCCAAGCTCAGCAATCACTCTCCAATACAGATTCAGGATCTTCTTCTCTGTTACCGTAAGTCCATGCAAACGTGGGTCTTTCAAAGAGCAGGGTTCAGAGTCCACAAGTGCTTCAGAGTTCCTCAGCAGGAATAGCTGGAGTACAAGGTCCAAGGCTTACAGGAGTCAAGTCACAGGTTCACTGCAGGCTAGATTCTGAAGCACTGATTGCTCAACTGTGGCTGCTTAAGAAGCAAAGGAGAGAATCAGGGCGGGAACATGCAAGCTGGAAACTCCATTTTGACTGAGGGCAAGATAGCTGCAGCAAGACAGAAAGTAAAATGGCTGACGAACAAACTGAGTTTCAGGAATATATACATAGAAGCTTACATTACTCCCCCCTTAAGGACAACCTCCGGATGACCTCAGACCAGGCTTGTGTGGGTACCTCTGATGAAACTGATGGAGCAAGCGAGGAGCATTAACGTTATTGACCGGTTCCCATGAGTTGTCCTCCACTGGGTAGCCCTGCCATTTAATCAGATATTGTAACTGATTTCTATACAACCTGGAATCTAAAATCCTTTCCACCACAAATTCTTCCTGACCATCGACTAGCACTGGGTCAGGGCAAGGAGAGGAACGTCCAGGAAACGTATTGGGTGTCGCAGCCTTTAATAGGGATACATGAAAGACAGGGTGGATTCTCATAGTTCTGGGCAGTTGAAGACGACAAGCAACGGCACTTATAATTTTACTGATTTTATAGGGTCCAATGTACTTATGTCCCAACTTAGACGATGGAATCCTTAACTTAAGATTTCTGGTTGACAGCCAGACCAAGTCTCCTACCTTGAAAGCTGGTGCAGGTTTACGAAATTTATCTGCTGCTTTCTTGTACCTTTCTTGAGCCGATTCCAGATTCTCCTTTAGAAGATCCATATTCTTCTGTAAAGACGTGATTCTTTCAGCCACTGCTGGTAAAGGCGTTTCTATGGGAAATCGTGGTAGAATGTTAGGATGATAACCTAGATTAGAGTAAAAAGGAGACTGTTTAGTGGAGGCACTCTGAGAGTTGTTATACGAGAACTCAGCTAATGGAAGTAGATCCACCCAATCATCCTGTAGGTGGCAGATAAAGCAGCGGAGATACTGCTCCAGGGTTTGATTGGTTCGTTCGGTCTGTCCATTAGTCTGGGGATGAAAAGCAGAAGAAAGGTTTACTTTAATGTCCAATGCTGCACAGAAATTTTGCCAAAACCTAGAAGTGAATTGCACCCCTCGATCCGAAATAACCTCATCCGGTACTCCATGTAAGCGAAACACATCTTTAATCATCAAATCTGATGTCTGTTTTGCAGTGGGTAAGCCGACACAAGGGATAAAATGAGCTGCCTTTGTTAGACGGTCAACCACCACTAGAATGGTGTTCTTCCCCTGAGAGGTTGGTAACTCCACAATGAAGTCCATAGAAATGGATCCCCACGGGCGGGACGGGGTGGGAAGAGGCTGTAACAGACCAGTTGGTGAGGAGCGAGGTGTTTTGCATCTTGCACAGACCTCACATGAAGTGACATAATTCAAAACATCCTTCCTGCAAGTGGGCCACCAAAAGAAACGAGAAAGAAATTCCTGTGTCTTTAGAATTCCTCTATGCCCAGCTATCTTGGAATCGTGAATGAGTTGCAATACTCTTAATCTGACTGTTTCAGGAATATACAGACGTTGTCCCTGAATCCACACACCATTCTTAAAGACAAGACTTACGTCCCTTGGGGGTTGTGCCAAAAAGGAATCCGCATGGTATGCTTCCTTGATGTCCTTAAGTAGGTCTTGATTATGAATTACTCCTAGGAATCTAGAGTCAGGAAGAATAGTCTTAGGAGGAGTAATTGGACGTGTCTCTGCTGAGTAAATCCTAGAGAGTGCATCAGCCTTTCCATTGCGCGATCCTGGTCTATAAGAGATGATAAAATTAAATTGGTTTAAGAAAAGATTCCAGCGAGCCTGGCGAGGAGTCAGGCACTTAGCCGACCTGATAAACTCAAGGTTACGATGGTCTGTCAGGACGACTATTTGCTGTGCAGCTCCCTGAAGAAGGTGTCTCCATTCTTTGAAGGCGGCAATAATGGCCAACAACTCTCTATTGCCCACATCGTAGTTCCTCTCAGCCGAAGACAACTGCTGGGAAAAGAAGGCACAGGGATGCAAGACATTCTTCTCACCTGTTCTCTGAGAGAGTATAGCTCCAACGGCACGGTCTGAAGCATCCACCTCTATTATGAAGGCAAGCTCGGGGTTGGGATGTACTAGGATAGGTGCAGTGGTAAATTTATCTTTTAGACGGGAAAATGCTTCCTGGGCTTGGGGAGTCCAGGAAAACCTAGACTCTTTCCGGGTAAGTTGAGTGATAGGTGACACTACCTCAGAGAAATTTCTAATGAAACGTCTATAGAAGTTGGCAAACCCGATGAAGCGCTGTACCTCCTTCACATTTCTAGGACTTGGCCAATCCTTGATGGCTTGGGTTTTGCTTCCATCCATACTAATTCCTTGTGTAGACAGTACATACCCCAGAAATTGAATTTCGGTCCTATGGAATTCACACTTTTCAAGTTTGATGTAAAGATGATTTTGTCTTAGACGTTCCAAGACCATTCTCACATGTCCATGATGTTCCTCTGTGGAGTTAGAAAAAATTAGAATATCATCCAAATAAATTACCACGAATGTATCTAGGAGATCCCTGAAGATGTCATTCACCAAGTGTTGGAAAGTGGCTGGGGCGGTACTCAGACCAAAAGGCATAACTAGATATTCAAAGTGTCCATAGCGTGACCTGAATGCAGTCTTCCATTCATCCCCAGGTCTAATACGGACTAAGTTATAGGCCCCACGAAGATCTAGTTTAGAAAAAATTTTGGCATGTCGCACTCTCTCCAATAACTCAGGGATTAAAGGCAATGGATAACGGTTTCTAATAGTAACCTTATTGAGTTCCCTATAGTCTATGCAGGGTCTCAGAGATCCATCTTTCTTCTTTACAAAGAAGATGGGTGCACCTGCAGGAGATGAAGAGGGGCGTATGAATCCCTTGGCTAGATTTTCATCTATGTAATCCTTTAAAGCCTTTAGCTCGGGCCCCGCCAGGGGGTAGATCTTACCAAAAGGTATCTCTGCTCCAGGCAATAATTCAATTGGACAATCATATGGACGGTGAGGAGGAAGCTGGTCAGCGTTCTTCTTGTCACATAAATCCACATAGTCCTGGTATACAGCTGGTAGTTCAGGGACTGACATGATTCCTTTAGGAACAGAGCAAGCTGAAACTTTTGGACTCATCTGTTTCTCTGGAAAGTGTAATTCCTTGGTCTCCCAGTTAATGGTAGGATTCTGAGCCTGCAGCCATGGTAGCCCTAGAATAATGGGAAAGTGGGGAGAAGAGATAAGCATAAAGGACAGTTTCTCTTGATGATCTTTACCCATAAGAACCCTCAAAGGCTCTGTTTCCTGATCCACTGGTCCAGAGGTCAGCAGGGAGCCATCCACAGTTTCCATCTGTACTGGAGTAGCCTTCTTCACTGAACGTATTCCCTGTTTCAGAGCAAAGGAGACATCCATAAAATTTCCACTTGCCCCTGAGTCGATCATAGCAGAGCTAGACACCCAAGCTGAGTCAACCCAGATTTTGATGGAAAGAAAGCAATGAGAATTGTTTTTCTTACAACTCAGCTGGGACACCGCTGAGGAAACTTGAAAAATTGCAGCGTTTACACAGTCAACGTCCTCAGAGGTAACGGAGTTTAAGTCCGAGAAATCAAGATCTGTTGGTGCAGATCTCTCTGGAGCCTGAGGCTCGGACCTGACATCCCCTCTCGCAACACTCACAATGAATGAGTGCTGCAGTAGTCTTACGAGAACGGCTGGGGCAGTTTATAATGAAGTGCCCTGACTTACCACAATAGAAACATAGATTCTCCTTAAAACGATGTTCCTTGCGTGCATCACTAACCCGTCGTTGTAAAGAGTCTACCTGCATGGGTTCAGGTTCAGGTTCCCGTGTAATCCTACTCAAAGGTTCCTTAGCTGGAGAGGAAGGTAGGAAAAGGTTAGTACGATTGCTTTCGAACCATCTCTCTTGCCTGCGTTCAGTCAGACGAGTATCAATACGGATGCAGTAGTTAATAAAGTCACCTAACGCAGTGGGAGGGTCGGCACGAGCAAGTTCATCCTTAATCAGTGGAGATAACCCCTTTCGAAAAATAGATTTTTTGGCGGAACTGTCCCAGGTGGTATCAAGGGCCCATCTCCTGAAATCCAAGGCATATTCAGCTACCGAGTGCTTACCTTGGCGCAAAGCTCACATGGCTGCTTCAGCTGTTGCACCTCGATTGGGGTCATCAAACACCTGCCCCATGGCTGAAATAAAATCATCAAGGTGATTCAAACAATCATCCTCAGTCTCAATCAGAGGGTTTGCCCACATTAAAGCCTTGTTGGTAATCAACATAATTATAGTAAGCACCTTAGATCGTTCAGTGGGAAATTGTGAAGCATGTGCAGAAAAAAAAAGATTGCATTGATTAATAAATCCCCTGAATTTCTCACGTTCACCGCCAAAACGAAAAGGGGGCAACTTGGGAATCCCAGCACTCGGGGCTACGGCAGGAGCCTGGACTCGCCCCTCTAGAACCTCAATCCTGGCTCGCAAATCCTGGGTAGTCTGTCAAACCACTTGCAAATTGTGATTATTGAGGTCCTGTAGATTTGTAAAACGGGTCTTTATATTCTGCAAATCTGCAAGGATATTATCAGTCACTCCGCAAAGTTCCTTTATGCGGGCCTCCATTTTCCAGATCTTTTAAGACAGGATTACTGGAAGAAGAGGAGAGAAAAAAAAAACAATAGTGTTCACCTGTGGCAACACTGCAGAGAGAAAAAAAAAATTAAGGGAACTGCTCACCTGGAATGGTTGTGAGAAGTCACAACCACTATCATCACAGAAAGTTTCAACCAGACATCTGATATCCAGAGTTACAGCAGACAAAAAAGAGAAAAGAAAGGAAAAAAAAAAAAACAATAGTGTTTACCTGTGGTAACACTGCAAAAAGAAAAAACTTAAGGGAATTGCTCACCTGGAATGGTTGTGAGAAGTCACAACCACTGTCATCACAGAAAGTACAACCGGACGTCTGATATCCACAGTACAGCAGACACAGCCTTCCAGACCCGCAGACACTAACGTTTTGGCTTCAGAATCTTGTAATGTATGTAGTACAGTTCATATAGCGTCTTGTGCTTGGGTGCGATGAAAACACAGGAGTCACAGGTTTGATATAGAAAAGTCCTGTATTACTTCATACAAGTTGGCAGAAATAGTCACACAGTTTGCAGACACAGAAACAGGAGACACAGCAGGCCAGAGTAATCCAAGCTCAGCAATCACTCTCCAATACAGATTCAGGATCTTCTTCTCTGTTACCGTAAGTCCATGCAAACGTGGGTCTTTCAAAGAGCAGGGTTCAGAGTCCACAAGTGCTTCAGAGTTCCTCAGCAGGAATAGCTGGAGTACAAGGTCCAAGGCTTACAGGAGTCAAGTCACAGGTTCACTGCAGGCTAGATTCTGAAGCACTGATTGCTCAACTGTGGCTGCTTAAGAAGCAAAGGAGAGAATCAGGGCGGGAACATGCAAGCTGGAAACTCCATTTTGACTGAGGGCAAGATAGCTGCAGCAAGACAGAAAGTAAAATGGCTGACGAACAAACTGAGTTTCAGGAATATATACATAGAACCTTACACATAGTCACATACTTGAGGGACCACCTGAGGGAAACCAGGGACCAGATGGTGAAGTTAATGTTGTGGATGACATGTTAACTAAGGTTCAAGATCAAGATGTGAATGAGAATGAATTGTATAACCCTGACAGTGAGCAGGATGTGAATGAAAATGAAGTGTATAACCCTGAAAGTGAGCAGGATGTGAATGAGAATGAATTGTATAACCCTGACAGTGAGCAGGATGTGAATGAAAATGAAGTGTATAACCCTGAAAGTGAGCCAGATGTGGCTGAGAAAAAGGGGTCAGACAGGGATAGTGGTAGTGATAGTGAATCATCTGATGACAATAAAGCAACCAGTGCAAATGAGGAAGGCATGGTAGCAGAGGAGGTTGAGAGTCCTGAGAGGAAGGCTGATGCTGACCTTGCAGTCGGACAGAAGATGGCATCTGAAGATGTTTTACAGTTGGCCGGTTCCCTGGCGAAGACTAAGGTGAAAGGAGGAGAGCTGAGCTTTAAAGGCAGGACTCTGAAACTGAACACAGCCCAAGTAGATGCTGTTGGAAATGTGAAGTTACCAAGGTATGGTGTGGATCTGTATCGTGCCAAGGACTCTGAGGGAGATGCTGCAGAGGTGGAAAAAGCCATAGAAGTGGTAGTCACCAAGCCAGATGCCTCATCAGAAGCTGAGGTCTCAAGTGAAGCTGTGAGGAACAAGACTGAAGATATGGGGACTGACTCTGTCCAGGAATCTGTTTCTGCCGAAGAC
This sequence comes from Oophaga sylvatica, assembly GCA_033576555.1. Lineage (NCBI taxonomy): Eukaryota > Metazoa > Chordata > Amphibia > Anura > Dendrobatidae > Oophaga > Oophaga sylvatica. The sequence goes on along the minus strand of JARQOD010001016.1, from coordinate 61,714 downwards.
AGCGGCGTGGACGGGTTGCGGTTCGGATCAGTAGCTGCAACTCGTGAAGCTCAGGCTGGAAGTTCGGTGCCGGAGCCCCAGCGGTGTTCCCGAGTGACACCAAGGATCTGGATAAGTCACAAGACGAGATTTTGAGACATCAGGCTGGCGTTGGTGAGCTCAAGCGCACTTTCATGGAGTCTACATCGGAGCCACGTCCCAACAAACGGGAAAAGCGATGTGTCACTCCGTTGCCGCTGCAGACACACTGGAGCTCAGATGGGATGCAGAACGTGGTGGAAGAGAAGAATCCGGCGGGTTCTGAGTATACAGATGCAGCTATCAAGGAGAACTTGAAAGCCGGAATAAATGGAAATATTGGAGACCATAATGATGTGACTGAAGAGGTACAATGTAAGACTGACGGTAGGGCTTCTGAGCATGTTCTACCAGAAGAGCCTGAAGAAGGGGCTGAAGACATAAAAGACGTCCAACAGGTACCAGATGAATTGATGACTTCTCAGAAAAAACTCCAAACTGTGATGAAGGAGTGTGATGAAAGCCATGAGCATCTTCGTGAGAAGGTCAGTGAAGTAAAAGGAAGGATACAGGGAATCTCTTCGTTGCAAGAGCAAATGCTGCTCAATAAGTCTAAGGCTCTATATAAGAATGCTGTTGTTACGGTAGAACATTACAATTCAGCTGGAGACTTAGCGGATGAATTATGTGTACTGTAAAAGAAAAACGATCAGCTCCTTCTACAGTCCCAATCATTTGAACAGTGTAGCTTAAAATGGTCAGAGACCATGGCAGAGGAGCTTAAGGTCTGTGAAATAGACTTTATGAGTCAACCGATATTCAAGAAAATAGATGTGCTAAAGAGGGTTCAAGGGGAACTAGAGAAAAGTGAAAAACCTCCTATACCTTCTGTGATAGTTGGTGACACATGGTCAGTGCACCAAGGACAGGAGGTACGTGAGTTTCTGAGGAAGAGTCAGCAGAAGTGTTCTGATGTGCCGGGTCGTACTTCTCTGGCCAGGCACTATATCGAAACTGAGCCCGGCCCTAAGGTCAAGATGAAACCGTGCAGGATACCCGAGGCCCGCAGAGAGCATAGGCCTGGGAGGGTACAGGGTAGTGCGGATGCTTCAGATGAAGAGAAAGCTGATGTTGGCTATGGCTCAGGTGAAGATACAGATGACAGTAGTGAAGATGAAGCTGATGAGGGCCATGACTGGTCCAGAGTTCACTGTCTCTTTTGGATTGTTGACCAGCCCTCCGGTCTGGATGACCAGCCCTCCGGTCTGGAGAAGAGGGGGGGGATATGTGAGACAGTGAGAGTATGTTGTTGAATGGGGTGTACATTTCACCTAGATACTTTGCTGACTGGTATAAGGGAAATGTATGGCTTTGTAAACCTAGTGGTAGAGAAAGGTCACTACACCTTACATTCAGTACACACTTGCAGCTCAGGCCTGAAACCACTCAGCTGTTAATTAGGAGACCAGAAGTAGGTGTCTGCGAACACAGACAGAGAGCTCGCTTAGTCTGGACAAGAAGTCCAGGCACAAGAAGGAGTCTCCAGGAGTATGAGCTGTCTCAGTCTGGGTGCTCGATGTACCCCGGACACAGGAGTAGTCTCTGTGAGAATCCATGCGGATAGCTGCTGAATAGGAGGGGAGCTCTCTCAAGTCTGGACGTTGAAGGTGCCTTCAGACACAAGGAGGAGACTCTGTGAAACTCCATGCTGGTAAATGCTGAACATATGTGTTGTTTTGGCCCAGGCTGTTAGAGTCTGGTCCCGGATAGATAGGGAAATCTATCTAAGTGTAGTAAGTGGCTGGACAAGCCCAGGTCTTATGTTTATGATTTGGTTTTGATTATGTTCTGTTTGCTGTGGACTTTAATAAAACTGGTTGCGGCCAGTTTTTACCAGAACTGCTGTCTGTGAATGAACTGTTTCCGTGCCACTCCGTCTACCCGGACGGCGATCCCAGAGCTATATCCCCTGAAAAGCTTACAGGAGATTATACAGGAAGAACCACGGTCTGCGCCGCTCTGTGGAGATTATACAGGAAGAACCGCGGTCTGCACCGCTCTGTGGAGATTATACAGGAAGAACCGCGGTCTGCACCGCTCTGTGAAGATTATACAGGAAGAACCGCGGTCTGCGCCGCTCTGTGGAGATTATACAGGAAGAACCGCGGTCTGCGCCGCTCTGGAGATTATACAGGAAGAACCGCAGTCTGTGCCGCTCTGTGGAGATTATACAGGAAGAACCGCGGTTTGCACCGCTCTGTGGAGATTATACAGGAAGAACCGCGGTCTGCGCCGCTCTGGAGATTATACAGGAAGAACCGCGGTCTGGACCGCTCTGTGGAGATTATACAGGAAGAACCGCGGTCTGTGTGAAGATTATACAGGAAGAACCGCGGTTTGCACCGCTCTGTGGAGATTATACAGGAAGAACCGCGGTCTGCGCCGCTCTGGAGATTATACAGGAAGAACCGCGGTCTGCACCGCTCTGCGGAGATTATACAGGAAAAACCACGGTCTGTGCCGCTCTGTGGAGATTATACAGGAAGAACCACGGTCTGCGCCGCTCTGTGGAGATTATACAGGAAGAACCACGGTCTGCGCCGCTCTGTGGAGATTATACAGGAAGAACCGCGGTCTGTGCCGCTCTGTGATTATACAGGATGAACCGCGGTCTGCGCCGCTCTGTGGAGATTATACAGGAAGAACCGCGGTCTGTGCCGCTCTGTGGAGATTATACAGGATGAAGCGCGGTCTGCGTCGCTCTGTGGAGATTATACAGGATGAACCGCGGTCTGCGCCGCTCTAGAGATTATACAGGGAGAACCACGGTCTGCACCGCTCTGTGGAGATTATACAGGGAGAACCACGGTCTGCACCGCTCTGTGGAGATTATACAGGAAGAACCGCGGTCTGCACCGCTCTGTGGAGATTATACAGGAAGAACCGTGGTCTGCGCCGCTCTGTGGAGATTATACAGGAAGAACCGCGGTCTGTGGAGATTATACAGGAAGAACCGCGGTCTGCGCCGCTCTGCGGAGATTATACAGGAAGAACCACGGTCTGTGCCGCTCTGTGGAGATTATACAGGAAGAACCGCGGTCTGTGCCGCTCTGTGATTATACAGGATGAACCGCGGTCTGCGCCGCTCTGTGGAGATTATACAGGAAGAACCGCGGTCTGTGCCGCTCTGTGGAGATTATACAGGATGAAGCGCGGTCTGCGTCGCTCTGTGGAGATTATACAGGATGAACCGCGGTCTGCGCCGCTCTAGAGATTATACAGGAAGAACCACGGTCTGCACCGCTCTGTGGAGATTATACAGGAAGAACCGCGGTCTGCACCGCTCTGTAGAGATTATACAGGAAGAACCGCGGTCCGCGCCGCTCTGTGGAGATTATACAGGAAGAACCGCGGTCCGCGCCGCTCTGTGGAGATTATACAGGAAGAACCGCGGTCCGCACCGCTCTGTGGAGATTATACAGTGTGAGACAGTGAAGGAATGTGTGTTGAATGGGGTGTACATTTCACCTGGATGCTTTGCTGACTGGTATAAGGGAAATGTATGGCTTTGTAAACCTAGTGGTAGAGAAAGGTCACTACACCTTACATTCATTACACACTTGCAGCTCAGGCCTGAAACTACTCAGGTGTTAATTAGGAGACCAGAAGTAGGTGTCTGCAAACACAGTCAAAGAGCACGCTTAATCTGGACACAGGAGGGGTCCAGGCACAGAAGGTGTCTCCAGGAGTTTGAGCTATCTCAGTCTGGGTGCTCGATGTACCCCGGACACAGGAGTAGTCTCAGTGAGAATCCATGCGGATGGCTGCTGAATAGGAGGGGAGCTCTCTCAAGTCTGGACGTTGAAGGTGTCTTCAGACACAAGGAGGAGACTCTGTGAACCTCAGTGCTGGTAAATGCTGGTAAATGCTGAACATATGTGTTGTTTTGGCCCCGGCTGGTAGAGTCGGGACCCGGATAGATAGGGAAATCTATCTAAGTGTAGTAAGTGGCTAGACAAGCCTAGGTCTTCTGTTTATGATTTGTTTTATATTTGTTTGCTGTGGACTTTAATAAAGCTGGTTGCGGCCAGTTTTCACCAGAACTACTGTCTGAATGAACTGTTTCCGTGCCACTCTGTCTACCCAGACGGCGATCCCAGAGCTAAATCCCCTGAAAAGCTTACAATTGGCGGAGAATGCTGGGGCAGCACAGTGGCTGATACAATTGGTGCTGGAATGTGCGTGCAGCACAGTGGCTTAGAGACAGCAATAAAGGAGAGAAGTGTGTTGAAGCAGCAGCAGAGAAAAAAAAAAAAGTGTGTCAGCAAAAACGTCTGATTGGAGCAGTCTTAAAGAGACAGTAGCCCTAATAGAGTTTGCAGAGAAAAAAAAAAAAGTGTGTCTGCACAGCAAAGCTGAACTTGTTGTGGAAAAGACTGTGGAGTGTGCAGCAGCAAAGGAGAAACGTCTATTGGAGCAGTCTTAAAGAGACAGTGGCCCTAATAGAGTTTGCAGAGAAGAAAAAAAAAAAAAGTGTCTGCACAGCAGAGCTGAATTTTTCTGTGGAAAAGACTGTGGAGTGTGTATGTCTTGAGTGAAGACTGCCGTTGTTGAGACAGAGAAGTCTGACAGCATGGAGAAGCAGGAGGCTGTTTGAACAAATGGCGCAAGTTAATGTGCAACATAAGACTGCCGTGGTTGAGACAGATAAGTCCGGCAGTATGGAGGAGCTCGTTGAGTACCTGGTCCAGGCCCAGCAAAGCATGCAGCAGAGCATGGAGCAGCAGCGCCTGCAGCACCAGCAGCGCATGCAGCAGGCCCAGCAGCAATTCCTGCAGCAGCAGCAGGAGAATGACCGGTTGTTTTTTGAGCAGGTTGCAGCACTGCAGGGGACTTGCGGCGCATCGTCCCAAAGTGGTGTTGCAAAGTCACCTGCATTGTCCGCTGTAAAGAAGGCGGTAAGACGGTCCCTGAAAAAGATGACACCTCGTGATGATGTGGAGGTATATCTCACTAGGTTTGAGAGATTGGCAGAGAAGGAGAATCTGCCCCTATCTGAATGGGCCATGATGGTCGCACCCTATCTGATTGGAGAACCCCAAAGGGCCTATGCTGACCTGAGCGAGCAGGACAGCCAAGACTATGCCAAGCTGAAAGCGGAGATTCTTACCCGGCTGGGTGTTACGGTGACAGCCCGTGCCAGGGGAGTTCATGACTGGAGATGCAGTTGGGAGTCTGCAGTCAGCAAACCTGATTATGGAGTTGGAAAGGTGATAGTGAACCGCTACACCCGAGCATGTCCTCCTGAGGTACAGCCAGAGGTCGGACAAGGAGACCACCAGGACGCCAATCGTCTGGTCAGCCTGATGGAGAAGGCCTTCGCCAGCAAAGACTGCCTCCGTGACCAGCCGTCTGAGAGGTCGTCACTTCAGAGTTCCCGGACGCTGAACTCTCGCGGTAAGAGCGTTCCAGCTGTTGGGGACATGGGGTATGCTGATAAGCGGGTTCAGGCCCGAGGGGACATGTGGGTGGGAGAGTGTGATGGACAGTGTTGGAGATGTCGTGAAATTGCGGCCGACTGTCCAATAGAGGGGGAGCCTATGTGTTGTGATGTTGGCGGATCCCTCTCTCCCTGTGCAGAGCCTGTGTGTGTGTCCACCTCAGCCGAAGAGACTGGACCACAGGGGTCCCCGGTGGTTGTAAATGACTGCCCAGCACAGGCCCTCTTGGACTCAGAGAGTCCAGTGACTTCCGTATGGGACAGCCTGATTGATAGGGACTTCATCCCTGATAAGCACCTGAGTGTGGTGTGCATCCATGGAGACACCAAAGTCTACCCAGAGACTGCCGTGGACTTGGTCCCTAAACTCGGGGAGGTTTCATATGAAGTGGGGGTAGTGAAGAACCTGGTGCACCCCGTCATATTGGGTAATGACTTTCCCCGATCTAAGGGTCTCTGGGGGAAAAATGTTTCTGATGGACAGTGTGATGAAGCTCCTACTGAGGGTGCGCAGTCCCGAGGGGCGGAACACAATGCTAGTGGGCCGTTAAACTTATGTGATAATGATGATGATAATGATAATGATGATGATGATGATAATGATAATGATAATGATGATCATGATAATGATGATGACCATGATAATGATGCTGATGCTGATAATGATAATGATGATGATCATGATAGTGATGATGATACTGATCATAATCATGATAATGATATTGATAATAATGATGACTGTGATAGTGATGAAATTCCTTTGCAGGTGATGTTGGGAGACGAGGATGGTGGTTCTCGGGAACCGAGTGTCCCTGACTTGCCTATGTCCTGTGACAATTTTGAGAGTGAGCAGTGGCGAGACCCCACTCTTGGGACGGCACAGGAAAATATGATTGTTCTAAATGAGGTTTCCCAGGAGCCTGGCTCTGAGGAGAGGTTTCCTCATGCTGCCATGGACAATAGCCTGTTGTATAGGGACACTGAAGTCCAGGGACAGGTCGTGAGTCAGCTCCTAGTACCTGAGCTATATAGAAGTATAGTGCTGGGGTTGTCACATAGTCACATACTTGAGGGACCGGATGGTGGAGTTGATGTTGTGGATGACATGTTAACTAAGGTTCCAGATCAGGATGTGAATGAGAATGAATTGTATACTCCTGAAAGTGAGCAGGATGAGAATGAGAATGAATTGTATAACCCTGAAAGTGACCCGGATGTGGCTGAGAAAAAGGGGTCAGACAGGGATAGTGGGAGTGATAGTGAATCATCTGATGACAATAAAGCAACCAGTGCAAATGAGGAAGGCATGGTAGCAGAGGAGGTTGAGAGTCCTGAGAAGAAAGCTGATGCTGACCTTACAGCCAGACAGAAGATGGCATCTGAAGATGTTTTACAGTTGGCCGGTTCCCTGGCGAAGACTAAGGTGAAAGGAGGAGAGCTGAGCTTTAAAGGCAGGACTCTGAAACTGAACACAGCACAAGTGGATGCTGTTGAAGATGAGAAGTTGTCGGTGTGTGGTGTGGATCTGCATCATGCCAAGGACTCTGAAGGTGATGCTGCAGAGGTGGAAAAAGCCATAGAAGTGGTAGACACCAAACCAGATGCCTCATCAGAAGCTGAGGTCTCAAGTGAAGCTGTGAGGAACAAGACTGAAGATATGGGGACTGACTCTGTCCAGGAATCTGTTTCTGCCGAAGACAGCGGCGTGGACGGGTTACGGTCCGGATCAGTAGCTGCAACTCGTGAAGCTCAGGCTGGAAGTTCGGCGCCCGGAGCTCCAGCAGTGTTCCCGAGTGATACCAAGGATCTGGATAAATCACAAGATGAGATTTTGAGACATCAGGCTAGCATTGGTGAGCTCAAGCGCACTTTCATGGAGTCTACATCGGAGCCACGTCCCAACAAATGGGAAAAGCGGTGTGTCACTCCGTTGCCGCTGCAGACACACGGGAGCTCAGACGGGATGCAGAACGTGGTGGAAGAGAAGAATCCGGCGGGTTCTGAGTATACAGATGCAGCTATCAAGGAGAACTTGAAAGCTGGAATAAATGGAGATATTGGAGACCATAATGATGTGACTGAAGAAGTAGAATGTAAGACTGACGGTAAGGCTTCTGAGCATGTCCTACCAGAAGAGCCTGAAGAAGGTGCTGAAGACATAAAGGACGTCCAACAGGTACAAGATGAATTGATTGCTTCCAGAAAAAACTCCAAACTGTGATGAAGGAGCGTGATGAGAGCCATGAGCATCTTCTGGAGAAGCTCAATGAAGTAAAGAAGGTTCAAGGGGAACTGGAGAAAAGTGAAAAACCCCCTATACCTTCTGTGATAGTTGGTGACACATGGTCAGTGCACCAGGGACAGGAGGTACGTGAGTTTCTGAGAAAGAGTCAGCAGAAGTGTTCTGATGTGCCGGGTCGTACTTCTCTGGCCAGGCACTATATCGAAACTGAGCCCGGCCCTAAGGTCAAGATGAAACCGTGCAGGATACCCGAGGCCCGCAGAGAGCATAGGCCTGGGAGGGTACAGGGTAGTGCGGATGCTTCAGATGAAGAGAAAGCTGATGTTGGCTATGGCTCAGGTGAAGATACAGATGACAGTAGTGAAGATGAAGCTGATGAAGGCCATGCCTGGTCCAGAGTTCGCTGTCTCTTTTGGATTGTTGACCAGCCCTCCGGTCTGGATGACCAGCCCTCCGGTCTGGAGAAGAGGGAGGGATATGTGAGACAGTGAAGGAATGTGTGTTGAATGGGGTGTACATTTCACCTGGATGCTTTGATGACTGGAATAAGGGAAATGTATGGCTTTGTAAACCTAGTGGTAGAGAAAGGTCACTACACCTTACATTCATTACACACTTGCAGCTCAGGCCTGAAACTACTCAGGTGTTAATTAGGAGACCAGAAGTAGGTGTCTGCAAACACAGTCAGAGAGCACGCTTAATCTGGACACAGGAGGGGTCCAGGCACAGAAGGTGTCTCCAGGAGTTTGAGCTATCTCAGTCTGGGTGCTCGATGTACCCCGGACACAGGAGTAGTCTCAGTGAGAATCCATGCGGATGGCTGCTGAATAGGAGGGGAGCTCTCTCAAGTCTGGACGTTGAAGGTGCCTTCAGACACAAGGAGGAGACTCTGTGAACCTCAGTGCTGGTAAATGCTGGTAAATGCTGAACATATGTGTTGTTTTGGCCCCGGCTGGTAGAGTCGGGACCCGGATAGATAGGGAAATCTATCTAAGTGTAGTAAGTGGCTAGAGAAGCCTAGGTCTTCTGTTTATGATTTGTTTTATATTTGTTTGCTGTGGACTTTAATAAAGCTGGTTGCGGCCAGTTTTCACCAGAACTACTGTCTGAATGAACTGTTTCCGTGCCACTCTGTCTACCCAGACGGCGATCCCAGAGCTAAATCCCCTGAAAAGCTTACAACAGGAAGAACCGCGGTTCTCGCCGCTCTGTGGAGATTATACAGGAAGAAGCGCGGTCTGCGCCGCTCTGTGGAGATTATACCGGAAGAAGCGCGGTCTGCGCCGCTCTGTGGAGATTATACAGGAAGAACCGCGGTCTGCACCGCTCTGTGGAGATTATACAGGAAGAACCGCGGTCTGCTCCGCTCTGTGGAGATTATACAGGTAGAACCGCGGTCTGCACCGCTCTGTGGAGATTATACAGGAAGAACCACGGTCTGCACCGCTCTGTGGAGATTATACAGGAAGAACCGCGGTCTGCGCCGCTCTGTGGAGATTATACAGGAAGAACCGCGGTCTGCGCCGCTCTGTGGAGATTATACAGGAAGAACCGTGGTCTGTGCCGCTCTGTGATTATACAGGAAGAACCGCGGTCTGCGCCGCTCTTGAGATTATACAGGAAGAACCACGGTCTGCGCCGCTCTGTGGAGATTATACAGGAAGAACCGTGGTTTGCGCCGCTCTGTGGAGATTATACAGGAAGAACAGCGGTCTGCGTGGCTCTGTGGAGATTATACAGGAAGAACCGCGGTCTGCGCCGCTCTGTGGAGATTATACAGGAAGAACCGCGGTCTGCGCCGCTCTGTGGAGATTATACAGGAAGAACCGCGGTCTACGCCGCTCTGTGGAGATTATACAGGAAGAACCGTGGTCTACGCCGCTCTGTGGAGATTATACAGGAAGAACCGCGGTTTGTGCCGCTCTGTGGAGATTATACAGGAAGAACAGCGGTCTGCATGGCTCTGTGGAGATTATACAGTGTAAGCTTTACAGGGGATATAGCTCTAGGATCGCTGTCTGGGTAGACAGAGTGGCACGAAAACAGTTCATTCACACAGCAGTTCTGGTGAAAACTGGCCGCAACCAGCTTTATTAAAGTCCACAGCAAACAGATAAAAATAAATCATAAACAGAAGACCTGGGCTTGTCGAGCCACTAATTACACTTAGATAGATTTCCCTTTCTATCCGGGTCCAGACTCTACCAGTCTGTGCCCAAAACAACACATATGTTCAGTAGTTACCAGCGTGGAGTTTCACAGAGTCTCCTCCTTGTGTCTGAAGGCACCTTCAATGTCCAGACTTGAGAGAGCTCCCCTCCTATTCAGCCGCTATTCGCACGGATTCTCACTGAGACTACTCCTGTGTCCGGGGTACATCGAGCACCCAGACTGAGATAGCTCATACTCCTGGAGACTGCTTCTTGTGCCTAGACTCCTTGTCCAGACTAAGCGAGCTCTCTGACTGTGTTCCAACACACCTACTTCTGGTCTCCTAATTAACACCTGAGTGATTTCAGGCCTGAGCTGCAAGTGTGTACTGAATGTAAGGTGTAGTGACCTTTCTCTACCACTAGGTCTACAAAGCCACACACCTCCCTTATACCAGTCAGTAAAGTAGCTAGGTGAAATATACACCCCATTCAATACACATACTCTCACTGTCTCACATATCCCCCCCTCTTCTCCAGACCGGAGGGCTGGTCATCCAGACCGGAGGGCTGGTTAACAATCCAACAGAGACAGTGAACTCTGGACCAGTCATGGCCCTCATCAGCTTCATCTTCACCACTGTCATTTGTATCTTCACCTGAGTCATAGCCAACATCAGCTTTCTCTTCATCTGAAGCATCCGTACTACCCTGTACCCTCCCAGGCCTATGCTCTCTGCGGGCCTCGGGTATCCTGCACGGTTTCATCTTGACCTTAGGGCCGGGCTCAGTTTCGATATAGTGCCTGGCCAGAGAAGTACGACCCGGCACATCAGAACACTTCTGCTGACTCTTCCTCAGAAACTCACGTACCTCCTGTTCCTGGTGCACTGACCATGTGTCACCAACTATCACAGAAGGTATAGGGGGTTTTTCACTTTTCTCCAGTTCCCCTTGAACCTTCTTTACTTCATTGAGCTTCTCCAGAAGATGGCTCTCATCACGCTCCTTCATCACAGTTTGGAGTTTTCTCCAAGAAGCAATCAATTCATCTTGTACCCGTTGGACGTCCTTCATGTCCTCAGCCCCTTCTTCAGGCTCTTCTGGTAGGACATGCTCAGAAGCCCCACCGTCAGTCTTACATTCTACTTCTTCATTCACATCATTATGGTCTCCAATATCTCCATTTATTCCAGCTTTCAAGTTCTCCTTGATAGCTGCATCTGTATACTCAGAACCCCGGATTCTTCTCTTCCACCACGTTCTGCATCCCATCTGAGCTCCCGTGTGTCTGCAGCGGCAACGGAGTGACACACCGCTTTTCCCATTTGTTGGGACGTGGCTCCGATGTAGACTCCATGAAAGTGCGCTTGAGCTCACCAATGCCAGCCTGATGTCTCAAAATCTCATCTTGTGATTTATCCAGATCCTTGGTATCACTCGGGAACACCGCTGGGGCTCCGGGCCCCGAACTTCCAGCCTGAGCTTCACGAGTTGCAGCTACTGATGAGGCATCTGGTTTGGTGTCTACCACTTCTATGGCTTTTTCCACCTCTGCAGCATCACCTTCAGAGTCCTTGGCATGATGCAGATCCACACCACACACCGACAACTTCTCATCTTCAACAGCATCCACTTGTGCTGTGTTCAGGTTCAGAGTCCTGCCTTTAAAGCTCAGCTCTCCTCCTTTCACCTTAGTCTTCGCCAGGGAACCGGCCAACTGTAAAACATCTTCAGATGCCATCTTCTGTCTGGCTGTAAGGTCAGCATCAGCTTTCTTCTCAGGACTCTCAACCTCATCTGCTACCATGCCTTCCTCATTTGCACTGGTTGCTTTATTGTCATCAGATGATTCACTATCACTCCCACTATCCCTGTCTGACCCCTTTTTCTCAGCCACATCCGGGTCACTTTCAGGGTTATACAATTCATTCTCATCCTCATCCTGCTCACTTTCAGGAGTATACAATTCATTCTCATTCACATCTTGATCTGGAACCTTAGTTAACATGTCATCCACAACATTAACTTCACCATCTGGTCCCTGGTTTCCCTCAGGTGGTCCCTCAAGTATGTGACTATGTGACAACCCCAGCAGTATACTTCCATATAGCTCAGGTACTAGGAGCTGGCTCACGACCTCTCCCTGGACTTCAGTGTCCCTATACAACAGGTGAGTGTTTATGGCAACATGAGGAAACCTCTCCTCAGAGCCAGGCTCTTGGGAAACCTCATTTAGAACATTTATATTTTCCTGGGCCGTTTTAAGAGAGGGGTCTCGCCACTGCTCCCTCTCAAAATTGTCACAGGACACAGGTAAGTAATGGACACTCGGTTCCCGAGAACCACCATCCTCATCTCCCAACATCACCTGCAAAGGAATTTCATCACTATCACAGTTATCATTATTATCAATATCATGATTATGATCAGTATCATCATCACTATCATGATCATCATCATTATCAGCATCAGCATCATTATCATGGTCATCATCATTATCATGATCATCATCATCATTATCATTATCATTATCATCATTATCACATAAGTTTAACGGCCCACTAGCATTGTGTTCCGCCCCTCTGGACTGCGCACCCTCAGTAGGAGCTTCATCACACTGTCCATCAGAAACATTTTTCCCCCAGAGATCCTTAGATCGGGGAAAGTCATTACCCAATATAACGGGTTGCACCAGGTTCTTCACTACCCCCACTTCACATGAAACCTCCCCGAGTTTGGGGACCAAGTCCACGGCAGTCTCTGGGTAGACTTTGGTGTCTCCATGGATACACACCATACTCAGGTGCTTATCAGGGATGAAGTCCCTATCAATCAGGCTGTCACATACGGAAGTCACTGGACTCTCTGAGTCCAAGAGGGCCTGTGCTGGGCAGTTATTTACAACCACCGGGGACCCCTGTGGTCCAGTCTCTTCGGCTGAGGTGGACACACACAGGCTCTGCGCAGGGAGAGAGGGATCCGCCAACATCACAGTACATAGGCTCCCCCTCTATTGGACAGTTGGCTGCAATTTCACGACATCTCCAACACTGTCCATCACACTCTCCCACCCATATGTCCCCTCGGGCCCGAACCCGCTTATCAGCATACCCCATGTCCCCAACAGCTGGAACGCTCTTACCGCGAGAGTTCAGCGTCCGGGAACTCTGAAGTGACGACCTCTCAGACGGCTGTACCTCAGGAGGACGTGCTTGGGTGTAGCGGTCCACTATCACCTTTTCAACTCCATAATCAGGTTTGCTGACTGCAGACTCCCAACTGCATCTCCAGTCATGAACTCCCCTGGCACGGGCTGTCACCGTAACACCCAGCCGGGTAAGAATCTCCGCTTTCAGCTTGGCATAGTCTTGGCTGTCCTGCTCGCTCAGGTCAGCATAGGCCATTTGGGGTTCTCCAATCAGATAGGGTGCGACCATCATGGCCCACTCAGATAGGGGCAGATTCTCCTTCTCTGCCAGTCTCTCAAACCTAGTGAGATATACCTCCACATCATCACGAGGTGTCATCTTTTTCAGGGACCGTCTTACCGCCTTCTTTACAGCGGACAACGCAGGTGCCTTCACAACATTACTTCGGGACGCGGCACCGAAATCCTTTTTTTGTGCTGCCATCCGCTCAACAAATAACCGGTTATTCTCCTGCTGCTGCTGCAGGAATTGCTGCTGGGCCTGCTGCATTCGCTGCTGGTGCTGCAGGCGCTGCTGCTCCATGCTCCGCTGGGCCTGGACCAGGTACTCAACGAGCTCCTCCATACTGCCGGACTTATCTGTCTCAACCACGGCAGTCTTATGTTGCACATTAACTTGCGCCATTTGTTCAAACAGCGCCTCCATGCTGTCATCCATGCTGTCAGACTTCTCTGTCTCAACAACGGCAGTCTTCACTCAAGACATACACACTCCACAGTCTTTTCCACAGAAAATTCAGCTTTGCTGTGCAGACACTTTTTTTTTTTTTTCTCTGCAAACTCTATTAGGGCCACTGTCTCTTTAAGACTGCTCCAATAGACGTTTCTCTTTTGCTGCTGCACACTCCACAGTCTTTTCCACAACAAGTTCAGCTTTGCTGTGCAGACACACTTTTTTTTTTTTTTCTCTTTTGCAAACTCTATTAGGGCTACTGTCTCTTTAAGACTGCTCCAATAGACGTTTCTCTTGACACACTTTTTTTTTTTTTCTCTGCTGCTATTTCAACAGACTTCACCTTTATTGCTGTCTCTAAGCCACTGTGCCGCACGCACATTCCAGCACCATTTGTATCAGCCACTGTGCTGCCCCAGCATTCTCCGCCAATTGTAAGCTTTTCAGGGGATATAGCTCTGGGATCGCTGTCTGGGTAGACAGAGTGGCACGAAAACAGTTCATTCACACAGCAGTTCTGGTGAAAACTGGCCGCAACCAGCTTTATTAAAGTCCACAGCAAACAGATAAAAATAAATCATAAACATAAGACCTGGGCTTGTCGAGCCACTAATTACACTTAGATAGATTTCCCTTTCTATCCGGGTCCAGACTCTACCAGTCTGTGCCCAAAACAACACATATGTTCAGTAGTTACCAGCGTGGAGTTTCACAGAGTCTCCTCCTTGTGTCTGAAGGCACCTTCAATGTCCAGACTTGAGAGAGCTCCCCTCCTATTCAGCCGCTATTCGCACGGATTCTCACTGAGACTACTCCTGTGTCCGGGGTACATCGAGCACCCAGACTGAGATAGCTCATACTCCTGGAGACTGCTTCTTGTGCCTAGACTCCTTGTCCAGACTAAGCGAGCTCTCTGACTGTGTTCCAACACACCTACTTCTGGTCTCCTAATTAACACTGAGTGATTTCAGGCCTGAGCTGCAAGTGTGTACTGAATGTAAGGTGTAGTGACCTTTCTCTACCACTAGGTCTACAAAGCCACACACCTCCCTTATACCAGTCAGTAAAGTAGCTAGGTGAAATATACACCCCATTCAATACACATACTCTCACTGTCTCACAACAGGAAGAACCGCGGTCTGCGCCGCTCTGTGGAGATTATACAGGAAGAACCGCGGTCTGCGCCGCTATGTGGAGATGCTCTTTGGAGATTATACAGGAAGAACCGCGGTCTGCGCCGCTCTGTGGAGATTATACAGGAAGAACCGCGGTCTGCGCCGCTCTGTGGAGATTATACAGGAAGAACCGCGGTCTGTGCCGCTCTGTGATTATACAGGAAGAACCGCGATCTGCGCCGCTCTGGAGATTATACAGGAAGAACCGCGGTCTGCGCCGCTCTGTGGAGATTATACAGGAAGAACCGCGGTCTGCGCCGCTCTGTGGAGATAATACAGGAAGAACCGCGATCTGCGCCGCTCTGTGGAGATTATACAGGAAGAACCGCGGTCTGTGCCGCTCTGTGATTATACAGGAAGAACCGCGATCTGCGCCGCTCTGGAGATTATACAGGAAGAACCGCGGTCTGCGTCGCTCTGTGGAGATTATACAGGAAGAACCGCGGTCTGCGCCCGTGCCGCTCTGTGGAGATTATACAGGAAGAACCGCGGTCCGCGCCGCTCATGTGGAGATTATACAGGAAGAACCGCGGTCCGCGCCGCTCTGTGGAGATTATACAGGAAGAACCGCTGGTCTGCGCCGCTCTGTGGAGATTATACAGGAAGAAACGGGTCTGCCGCTCTGGGGATTATACAGGAAGAACCGCGATCTGCGCCGCTCTGGAGATTATACAGGAAGAACCGCGGTCTGGCCGCTCTGTGAGATTATACAGGAAGAACCGCGATCTGCGCCGCTCTGGAGATTATACAGGAAGAACCGCGGTCCGCGCCGCTCTGTGGAGATTATACAGGAAGAACCGCGGTCCGCGCCGCTCTGTGGAGATTATACAGGAAGAACCGTGGTCTGCGCCGCTCTGTGGAGATTATACAGGAAGAACCGTGGTCTACGCCGCTCTGGAGATTATACAGGAAGAACCGCGATCTGCGCCGCTCTGTGGAGATTATACAGGAAGAACCGCGGTCCGCGCCGCTCTGTGGAGATTATACAGGAAGAACCGCGGTCCGCGCCGCTCTGTGGAGATTATACAGGAAGAACCGTGGTCTGCGCCGCTCTGCGGAGATTATACAGGAAGAATCGCGGTCTGCACCGCTCTGTGGAGATTATACAGGAAGAATTGCGGTCTGCGCCGCTCTGTGGAGATTATACAGGAAGAACCGCGGTCTGCGCCGCACTGTGGAGATTATACAGGAAGAACCGCGGTCTGCGCCGCTCTGCGGAGATTATACAGGAAGAATCGCGGTCTGCACCGCTCTGTGGAGATTATACAGGAAGAATTGCGGTCCGCGCTGCTCTGGAGATTATACAGGAAAAACCGCGGTCTGCGCCGCACTGTGGAGATTATACAGGAAGAACCGCGGTCTGCGCCGCTCTGTGGAGATTATACAGGAAGAACCGCGGTCTGCGCCGCCCTCTGGAGATTGTATAGGAAGAACCGCGGTCTGCACCGCTCTGTGGAGATTATACAGGAAGTACCGCTGTCTGCGCCGCTCTGTGGAGATTATACAGGAAAAAACACGGTCTGCGCCGCTCTCTGGAGATTATACAGGAAGAACCGCGGTCCGCGCCGCTCTGTGGAGATTATACAGGAAGAACGACTGTTCGTGCCGCTCTGCGGACATTATACAGGAAAAATCGCGGTCCGTGCTGCTGTGTGGAGATTATACTGGAGGAACCACGATCCGTGCCGGGACCACCTCACATTTGAGGTGACTTTGAGGGCCCAGTATGATAGAAAATACCCCATAGTGACACCATTCTAAAGACTGCACCCCCAAGGTGCTCAAAACCACATTCAAGAAGTTTATTAACCTTACAGGTGCTTCACAGGAATTAATGGAAGGAAAAAAATGAACATTTCACTTTTTTCGTAAAAAGTTTACTCTTATTTTCACAAGGGTAACAGGAGAAAATGGACCCTAAAATTTGTTGTGCAATCTCTCCTGAGAATCAGTGAGATTCATTGAAGCTCCAGCATTATCACCACATAAAGTGACGGTGATCAGAATTGTAAAATTTGGCCTGGTCATGAAAGTGAAAACAGGCTCGGGGGCGAAGGGGTTAAAGTGTAAATAGTACACCTCCAAGAAATAATGGAAGTGTATAATTTATTATATAATGTAACATTTGCCTGAAGGGACATGAGGACAAAAAGTCGCTTTCAAGCTTGGCCATGAAAAGATTTGCATATTGTGGAGCCATTTTACTTCCCTTAGCTGTGCCAGTCGCCTGTTGTCTAATTCAAAGTAATTGTGGGTGAGGATGAATTTTATGTTTCAACACAGAATCTGCTTCAGTCCCTATGTTTTCCATTAAAAATTTGCAGGCATTTAATCCATCCTGGTGTGGGATATTAGAGTACAAAGATTCCACATCCATGGGATGGTTCCTTCTGGTTGAGGACCTATTGTTGCTAGTTTATTCAATAGGTCAGTTGTGTCCTGTGAGAATCCCTCTGCGCAAAAATGTCCATTGCACCACAGACATTTAAACAAGTAAGCATGGCCAAGGGTATTACACCTCTCTGGGCACTGGGTGACTCTGGTGGCTGTGGGGACAGGCGCTGCTCCACAAGTCTTGGAATCCCCAAAGCCTGCAGGACAAACCTCTACATTTAACCCTTCCTCCACTGCTTCTGCCGCCTCTATCTCCTCTAGGGCCTCCACCTGTGCCTTCAACCTCTGCCTTAACAAAACACGCGTTCCAACAGTGCAGAGCGAACCCCCACCACCACCGTACTGCGCAGCGAGGGCTCATCGCAATCAGGCAATATTAAAATTGATATGACTTGGAGATGGCAGTCATACAGCTGAAGAGTTGTGGACAGCTCTCCAGGCTGAGTTTGATCAATGGCTGTCTTCGCTGAACCTGCATCCAGGGAAGGCCATGTTCGATAACGGTGTGAACCTGGTGGCGTCCCTATGGCAGGAAAGCTCACACACGTGCCTTACATGGCTCACATCCTCAACCTGGTGGTACAGCATTTTCTTTGCCATTATTCTGACCTGGGTAAGCTGCTCCAGAAAGCACATAAGCTGTGTGCTCACTTCCACCATTCGTACCCCTCAGGTCATCGACTTGCATCAATACAGAGGTCTTTGTCCATGCCAGTTAACAGGTTGCTATGCAATGTGCCAACACGGTGGAATTCCACTTTGCACATGTTGCAGCGACTGTGGCAGCAGCAACAAGCCCTGACGTAGTATGTCATGTCGTATAGCCTTGGCCAACGCAGTACGGACGTGGCGCATATCACGTTTACAGAGTGGGCACAGATGAAGGACCTCTGCACCCTTCTGCACAGTTTCGAAATGACTACTAAGATGGTTAGTGCTGACGACGCATCACTATTCCGGTCATCTACAATAAAGGAAATAAGTATTTGAGACATGAACAGTCTATAATTTTAAGGGTAGGTTAATTTTTACACTGAGAGATAGAATATCAAAAATAAAATCCAGAGCCATGGCCTAAATGCAGGCTTTGCTCAACTGCTTCAGACCCTCACAAATGAGCTTAAGGTGCTTCGGGGTGAAGTGGTGCAGCAGTTACAGCAGTTGGTGGGGTTCTGGGCCTCGGCTCAGATGCAGGTTCAACCAGAATCTAAGATATCTCTCCCTGACAGGTTTTCTGGAGAGAGCAATAAATTTCTGGTTTTCCAGGAGGCCTGTGTTAGGGTTCGAGTTCCGGCTGCTGCACAAGGGGAGTCTCGAACCAGTCCCGCTGCGGTTCCCCATCCATCTCTGGCCGCAGTGGAGCCTGCTCAGCAAAGACATCGGTCCCAGCGTCTCGCCCGGTCTAATACTGTGCAGAGACTTTCTGCTGCCTCTCCATGTTCTGCTATTGTAGCCACTACTGGTCGGCGGCGAGCAGACGTCTTTAGGTCTAAGTCCTTTGTTGCTTCATCTGAGCATGCCCAGGGCAAGATCTCCCATTGGAGATAAGGGTCACATGCTCAGATACAGCTGCCACTCCTATTGGTCCTTTAGTAAGGTCCTCCGGCTGTTGATGTTCTGAAGCAGCTTCCCATTGGTCCTTCCTGGAAGGTCTTTTTCTCGTGGCTGCTATAAAAGGCTGTCCTTACCACACCGCCGTGCGCTAGGATCAATTTCATTATGTGCTTTGCGCCAGTGTGATCATGCACGCATGTGGTTAGGGCTCGGCTGAAATGAGCCCCTAGAATACCAGCTTCTCCGGTGAGGAGATTGCTTGATTGCGTTGCTGTCTGCATGATCACGGACTGCTATCCGCACAGCAGTTATCTGTGTATCCCTGTGGTGTTAACAGGACACAGTACCTATCTCTGCGTCCTTACCTCAGCGGCTCTGTGGTGTAAAAGAGTTTGCTTATATCGCTATATAGTGCTGCGGCATTCCTGCTAGCAGCTCTGTGGATTAACGTGCTATGGCGTTTATTTTAGCGACTCTGCGGGATAACAGAGTTCGCTACTTACGCCATCTTACAACCCCGGGCTGCGAACACACCTCTACATTATATATTAGGTGCGTTCTGCAGACCCTAACAGCCTGTAAATTGTACTTCAGGCTCCACCCCCGTTCATCAGGGATTTTTTATTTCATTTTTGGACATTATTTTGATCAAAATTATGTTTACTAAATACCCTTATGATTATTACTACCTTCATGCATTTTTGCAAAAAGATTTTTTATTTCATTTTTGGATATTTGTTTTTTTGTGCCTGTTTTTCTGTGTAATGGTCATGTGTTAATATGCATTTACATTTTGCATACACATTAACTTACTTTTTCAGTTCAGATCTAGTTTTCTATGTAGTTCATAGTGCATTCCGTGCATATAAGGGTGTGACCGCCCTGTTTTCTGAGTTGAGAAAATCCATCCTGTCTGGCCAGAGCTTCAACTGGTGGGTTCAGTCCCTCTGCCCTTGTTCACATTTAAGTCACTTGACAAGTGGAAAGGTTTTCAATATTAGAGTAGGACTGTCCCACAGAGGGTTGCCTTGACGTGGCGGGATGGCTTGTACATTATTTTGATCAAAATTATGTTTACTAAATACCCTTATGATTATTACTACCTTCATGCATTTTTGCAAAAAGATTTTTTATTTCATTTTTGGATATTTGTTTTTTTGTGCCTGTTTTTCTGTGTAATGGTCATGTGTTAATATGCATTTACATTTTGCATACACATTAACTTACTTTTTCAGTTCAGATCTAGTTTTCTATGTAGTTCATAGTGCATTCCGTGCATATAAGGGTGTGACCGCCCTGTTTTCTGAGTTGAGAAAATCCATCCTGTCTGGCCAGAGCTTCAACTGGTGGGTTCAGTCCCTCTGCCCTTGTTCACATTTAAGTCACTTGACAAGTGGAAAGGTTTTCAATATTAGAGTAGGACTCCCACAGAGGGTTGCCTTGACGTGGCGGGATGGCTTGTACATTATTTTGATCAAAATTATGTTTACTAAATACCCTTATGATTATTACTACCTTCATGCATTTTTGCAAAAAGATTTTTTATTTCATTTTTGGATATTTGTTTTTTTGTGCCTGTTTTTCTGTGTAATGGTCATGTGTTAATATGCATTTACATTTTGCATACACATTAACTTACTTTTTCAGTTCAGATCTAGTTTTCTATGTAGTTCATAGTGCATTCCCTGCATATAAGGGTGTGACCGCCCTGTTTTCTGAGTTGAGAAAATCCATCCTGTCTGGCCAGAGCTTCAACTGGTGGGTTCAGTCCCTCTGCCCTTGTTCACATTTAAGTCACTTGACAAGTGGAAAGGTTTTCAATATTAGAGTAGGACTGTCCCACAGAGGGTTGCCTTGACGTGGCGGGATGGCTTGTACATTATTTTGATCAAAATTATGTTTACTAAATACCCTTATGATTATTACTACCTTCATGCATTTTTGCAAAAAGATTTTTTATTTCATTTTTGGATATTTGTTTTTTTGTGCCTGTTTTTCTGTGTAATGGTCATGTGTTAATATGCATTTACATTTTGCATACACATTAACTTACTTTTTCAGTTCAGATCTAGTTTTCTATTATATATTAGGTGCGTTCTGCAGACCCTAACAGCCTGTAAATTGTACTTCAGGCTCCACCCCCGTTCATCAGGGAGTGAGGAGCAGCGTGTGGGGATTATTGTCTCCCTTCTTAAGGGTGATCCCCAATCGTGGGCCTTCTCCCTGCCGACCGATTCACCATCTTAACGGTCGGTGGATGGGTTTTTTTGCGGCTCTGGTGTATGGAGATCCTGATGGCGTCTCCCTGGCGGAATCCCGACTCCGTAAAATCAAGCAGGGGGACCGGCCGGTTATGGAGTACTGCTCAGAGTTCAGGAGATGGGCCACTGACACTCAGTGGAATGATCCTGCACTTAGGAGTCATTTTGTGCTGGGTCTGTCCCCAAGGTTGCAGGATACTCTGGTGCAGTATGCCGCCCCAGGTCATTGGAGGCCGCCATGTCCCTTGCCATCCGGGTGGATAGACGCCTCAGGGAGAGGCATACACCAAAACTGGCTGCTGTTCTCCTTGCTAGGGAGGGGGACACAGTCGAGCAGTCGGACGAACCCATGCAGGTGGGACAAGTTGGTGCCCGAACGGGGTTGCCTGCGGTTCGGCGTGGTGTGGGGGCATGTTTTATACTGTGGGCAGACTGGTCATTTTATTGGGGTCTGCCCAGCTCACGCCAAAATACCTGCGCCATCTAAGAAGCCACATCCCCTTGGTCGTGTGGAGGGAGGCGACTAGGGAGTGTATATTTCCTCCATTTCATCCCCTCAGTGTACCCTGTCTGTGAGAGTGGTGATTGGCGGGGTAACTAAGGGAATTCCGGTGCTTGTGGACAGTGGAGCAGGAGTCAATTTGGTGAACGCTCACTTTGTCCGGTCCAATGGTCTGATGTGCAGGACGATAGCTAAACCATTAGGAGTCCAGACCATTGACTCTGTCCCACTCAGCCAGGGGAGTGTGACCCAGGTCGTGCATGATATACGCCTGCGTATAGGGACTCGTCATGAAGAGTCCCTGTCATGCTACGTCTTGGAGGGTATGCCAATACCCATCGTTTTAGGCCTCCCTTGGCTGACAAAACACAACCCGGTCATACATTGGCGTTCCAGGGAACTAGTCAGCTGGGGTAAGTCGTGTGAGGGCTGCTGCCCGGGGGCTACTGTCTCTGCCGTCTTTCTGCAACCATCCCCTTCTCCAGTGGGGGCAGCAGAGGTGCAGCCAAGGAGTAGGGGAAAGTCCCAACCCTCACCACTAGCCAACCCTGTGAGTCGGAGCCCTCTTGGGAGGAGGGGTCAGGGGAGGGTGGTGGTTTCCTCTGAGAAATGTGTGAGTGTGGTGACACAGGGGGACGCCTCTGTTGTCAGTTCCTCGAAGAGTTAACCGTCTTGTGGCAAACGCATGTGTGGCAATGAACGTTCAGGTCCGGACCTGTGTGTGAACGAGTATGTATGGGTGGCCACCAAAAACATCCGGTGGAAGGGTGCTGCTGGAGTCTGGAGTTCCAGGGTGATCGGGCCGTGATCGGGTGTTGGCCATTCTCTGCCCGGGGACTTACCAGTTGGAGTTACCCCAGTAATGCCCATACATAACTCGTTCCCCAGGTCGGCGCTCTGGAGATTTGTGGCACCTCCAGAGCATACGTTATTGCCCCTTCCATCTTTCTGCATTTGCAATAAACCTGAGAGTCAGGTGACTGCTGGGGTGAAACCTGGGGGATCGAGGCGTCCTCACCGTTGGTGGTATATGAGGTGCGGTGTTGAGGGTCCAGAGGCCCCTCATTAAAGGGAGGGTACTGTCACGATCCACTTTTGGATCTGCGGCAGATCTCTCTTTGCATATTAAAACCTTTTTCCTATCCGGCCACTGGGGTTAATGTCAGTCTTTTCCCCAGTGGCTTCTGGTGTTATTACATTGCTGCTGACTTGTTAGTGGAAGGTGGTGACCACTCCCACCATCCTTTATAAGGACACCTGAGGCGTCAGCTGACTGTTGGTGATATTGCTTCTTTTGGAGACCAACCAAGCTGAAGTCAGGAGCTTGCTGAGCACAGTTGTACTTCTGCTATTTCCCTGATTTGGTGTCTTTCTCTGCTGTGCGGTGCTTTGCAGCAGAGAAAGCTAAGTGTTATTATTTAGTAATTTAACCCCTAGGTGTCTGTCTTTCCTTTTTGTTGTTTTGGTGTAATTCACTTTATTCCCTGTCTCACCTCCTGGGGAGGGGGTTGGTGGGTTTAGCTCAGGGATAAACAGGAGACAGGGACAGGTTGGTGGCTTGAGCCTCACTACCTTCAAGTGTACCCCCAAGTTAAGGAAAGACAGGGCCCTTCCTTAGCCTTAGGGGCAGTTCAGGGGCCCAGCTTCCTCGTTCCCTGTATTTCTACAACTGCCCCGTGACACCAGTAGAACAGAGTCCAAGTCTTACACGTGGTGAACGAATGGAGAGGATGGTGCAGGAGTATCTAGAACTGAATATCAATACTATCAGGGAGGGTTTTCACATTTTGGTCTTCCAAAATAGAGGAATGGCCTAAGCTTGCCTCACACGCCTTGGAGGTTTTATCGTGCCCGGCAGCCAGTGTTCTATCAGAATGTGTCTTCAGCACTGCTGGTGGTGTTCTGACGGATAAGCGCATCTGGCTGTCCCTTGGAAGTGTTGACTGGCTAACTTTCATCAAGATGAACAAGTCATGGATCTCCAAGGACTTTTGCACCCAAATCGCAGACTGTACAGACTAGGTGATATTGCATTGTTTAGTGTGATGCATTAATGTCACGTAACTGCACTCTGTGATATCTTCAGTGTCGCTTCTGTGCCTGCTGTGGCTGCTTCTGCTGCTGCTGCTGATGTTAACACAAATTTGTGGAAATGTGAACAGTCATGGTTGGTCTACATCTGCTGGGTTGGCTGTAGTGGAAGACGTGTTGTTCCCAATTATACTATTTCTATTCTCGTGACAGTTATTCCACTTCGGTGGTGACAGGCACTCGTTTGTTTAAATGTGAACACTCCTTGTTGGGTGTCCATCTGCTGGATTGGGTGTAGTGGAAGACCTGTCGGTCCGTATTATACTATTTCTACTGTGGTGAAATTGAGGCCACTTTGGTGGTGTCTGCCAATAATTTTTGGAAACGTGAACACTCCTGGTTGGGTCTTCTTCATGCGTGTTGCCTGTAGCAGTAGCCTCCGACACCGTCAGGCCTCCACTTCCTTGGACTCAACTACCCGTGTTACTATCCTTAAATTTTTCTGACAATGGTAGTCTACAGAACTGATATTTCTGCCACCTGAGTGTGGCTCAACATGAAAGCAGGCAGGGGTGTTGCATGTGGTGTCAAGGCTCCCAGCAAAGGGGTCCTACACCGATCCCTCACCCACCTCGTCTTACTGTGACGTTCATTGGAAAGCTGTAAATGCTGTCCCAGACCCCGATACCTCATGCCTGGCTGATTGCTGCAGTGCCATGCTAAAATCTATACTGTGGGTGAATTGAGGCCACTTTCCTGGTGTCTGTCCCTCATTTGATGTGTTTTGGCAGCATTTGGGGCAGTGATAATGTGTTGTGCATGCGTTTGCTTTTTCCTTACATTGACCTGAATAGCGATCGGTTATGTTCGGCAAATATTCAACAAATTAATTGGCGAATATTGCAAATTCAGTGAACGTAATCAGAACCGAACATTGAAATATTTGCTCATCTCTAGTGTATACACTGTATAATACATCAAGTCAAAGAGGAGGGAGTGCATAATACAGCAAACAGCGCTATTAGACCGGACAGATCTGACCATAAACCACTAATGCAAAAATAGCTATTTTTGAAACATCCATCTCCAGACTGAACAGAGTTTCTATGGTGAGGAAGGTAGGTGGTGAAGTGGAAAGCAGGATATTCAAAGGGTGAGATGTTAGTGCTTTAACCCCTATTATAGGCATAAGATATGTATCCTGTATCTCCATCACTCCACCTTAACCATCAAATCCAGAGAGAAGACATCCCTGACATTATTCAAGCAAAATTACATCAATAAAAATCAATGGTGTATTACCTAAAGGTAAGATGAGTCAGAAAAGAGAAGGCTGTGTCCACCCCACACCTGACCGACGCCGTTTCGCTACTCGCTTCTCTCGGGGGCATGTCAAATAGAAGGGTGCCGAATGGTGCTTTAATGTAACAGTGGACCAATAAGAACTCTCCAAGTCACGTGCGCCTTTCGCGTGTTAGCTACATATGATGCATGGACTTCGCCTCCTATCGCAAAATATCAATATATTTCCTGTGCTATTTTTGACAAGGAGAGACAGCGCTCCCCAGACCCCAGTGGTACATCAGTAGATATATATGGCAATGCAATAAATCCAAAATACATTTTATTATTTACAGATGGAGCCATTCTTAAATCTACAAAGTTATCCTGATGTTGGAGGAATTTACTCAACAGCTAACAACACAGCAAAGGCTATCAGACTTGTATTAGGTGTTAATTGTGAACTCTCAATGCTGTGATATCTTCATGCTTTAAGAGGTTGTCCACTACTTTTATATTGGTGCCTTATCCTTAGGATCCTGCATCAATGTCTGATCATCCGGCGGCCGCCAGCCGGAAGTACTTACTTGTGAAGCTTGGCCTTCTACTTATTAGTGCACATCCGCCTCCTATTGAATAAGAGGCAACGGCCACTACAAGTAGTGTACAACCTCTTTAAGAATGGCTTCACCCGTACATCTACTTACTCTCCTCAATCTAATAACTTTCTTTAAGGACATAACTGTATGTGAAAATCCCAAAAGATCACATCAAAATGAATAATTTTATAGTTTATTAACTGGCACATGCCGTATATACTCGAGTATAAGCCGAGATTTTCAGCCCATTTTTTAGGGCTGAAAGTCCTCCTCTCGGCTTATACTCGAGTCATATACCGGGGGGTCGGCGGAGGAGGGAGAGCGGGGATGTCCTATATACTCACCCCCTCCTGGCACGGTCTCTGCAGCCCCTGCTCTTCTCCCACAGTCTCCGGTGCCTGTGTTCAGCCATCAGTGGTACTGCTCATTAAAGTCATGAATGTTGTGAGTGGGCTTGGGATGAGTTCTGAGCAGAGGCTCCCTCTGGTGGTTACAAGCGGTGCTGGTCTGTCCAGTGAAGATTGTGAGGATTGGGAATCAGGTGTTACTGACTGGTCTTATATAAGGGAGTCACCTTCCCATCGGGTTGCCGGTGATCAATTGTTCTGGTCTGAATCCTTGATTCCTGTTTCCTTTGTAGCCTGCTGTGTCGTGTCTGCATCTCCTGCTAACAGATAAGACATTTTCTTCTTTTGTTTTTGTGCTTGATTTTTGCATTTTGTCCTGCACTTCTGTGGGGGCCTTCAGGGTCCCCTCCGGGGCTTTTGCCCTCTCAGTTTAGTTCAGCCACTGATGTTTGTACCTTTGCTTTTTCCAGTTTTTTCAGTGGCTGCTGTTTTGATTTTGTTACACCAGAGAACTAATTTAGGTGGTAGAGGTCGTGTGATCTCAGGTGTTTTTGAAATTAGTAGAGTTGGTGCTTTTCAGGGTTTTCTGGGATTGCAGTAAGTACCCTTCCTATCCTTTTCTATTTAGTTAGTTTGGGCCCCAATGTTTGCTCATACTATTTTCTGTCTGTGTCTGTATTTCTTCTTGTCTAACCGCCATTACATGTTTGGGGGCTTTCTATTATCTTTGGGGTTCTGCTCCGGGGCAGATAGCTTTCCTATTTCTATCTTTAGGTGTAGTTAGTTTCTCAGGCTGTGACGAGGCGTCTAGGACCAACGTAGGAACGCTCCACGGCTGCCTTTAGTTGTTGTGGTTAGTCAGGGTACTGCAATCTCATAGATTCCAACTGCTCTGGTGTATTGCCTTTTTTGCCTGCACTCCTCAGCTACCGAAACATAACAGTATCACCGGCCAGAAATTTAAAATTGTATGGTACTCACAGAAGGGAAAAAATTTGTGAAAGAAAGAAGGTTGTCAGAGTTGTCAGAGATATTTTTCTGTTTGTTGCTTTTTTTTTTTTTTTTCCTCTGTATCTCTGGGTGCTGGGGAGGATTTTTTCTCTCAATGGAGTTTGCACAGTTGTCTGGCCGTGTGGATCAGCTTGCCACTGAGGTTCGGAGTATTGCTGCATATCTTGCTAGGTTGCCTGTTGTGGAACCTAGGATCCCCATGCCAGATTTGTTTTTAGGGGATCGAGCTAAGTTTCAGAATTTCAAAAATAATTGTAAATTGTTTTTTGCCTTAAAATCTAAGTCCTCAGGGAACGCAGCGCAGCAGGTTCAAATTGTCATTTCTCTCCTGCGCGGCGATCCTCAGGATTGGGCTTTTTCCCTGACACCTGGGGATCCTGTTTTGAGTGATGTTGATGCATTTTTTTAGGCTTTGGGGTTATTGTACGATGAGCCTAATGTCACTGATCAAGCTGAAAAAGCCTTGTTGGCATTAAATCAGGGGCTTGATGACGCTGAGTTATACTGTCAGAGATTCCGTAGGTGGGCAGTCCTGACCAAGTGGAATGACGACGCTTTGGCGGCCCTTTTTCGGAAGGGTCTGTCAGATAATGTAAAGGATGTTATGGTGGGATTCCCTGTCCCCTCTGGTCTCAATGATTCTATGTCATTAGGGATTCAAATTGACAGACGTTTGCGTGAGCGGAGAAGTATGCGTGGAATAGTGTTGCCTTGTGAACCTGCTTCTGAATCCATGCAGTGTGATAGAGTGGTGTCTGGGGCACAGCGTCATGAGTTTCGAAAGCGCAATGGGTTATGTTTCTACTGTGGTGATGCCTCTCATGCTATTTCAGTCTGCCCTAAGCGGGGAAGACGTTTTGCACGCTCAGTTGTCTTGGGTAGTGTTCAGACTAAGTTTTTATTAACTGTCACTCTGATATGCGCTCTGTCCTCATTTTCTGCTCAGGCTTTCGTTGATTCTGGAGCAGCTATTAACCTGATGGATTATGATTTTGCTAAACGTTGTGGGTTTCCCTTGATACCCCTACAGAAGTCTATTCCCCTACTGGGATCGATTCTACCCCTTTGGCTGAGAATAAACCTCAGTTCTCTACTCAGGTGATAATGAGGGTTGAACCTGATCATCAAGAGTGCTGCAAATTTTTGGTTCTGTATAATCTGCATGATATTGTCGTACTGGGTTTCCCTTGGTTACAGTCTCATAATCCTGTTTTGGATTGGAAATCTGTGTCTGTAACCAGTTGGGGCTGCCAATGTGTTAATACCAACACTCCTGTTTTTTCTGCCTCCCCCCAGGCTCAGGATGTTCCTGACTTTTTGATTGATTTTTCTGATGTATTTAGCAAAAGTAAATCTGCATCCTTGCCTCCCCATAGGAGCTATGACTGCGCTATTGAATTAGTGCCTGGTAGTAAATTCCCTAAAGGTCGCCTTTTTAACTTGTCTGTACCTGAACATGACGCTATGCGGTCTTATATCAAGGAGTCATTGGAGAAGGGTCATATCAGACCATCCTCTTCACCCTTAGGTGCCGGTTTTTTCTTTGTGGCCAAAAAGGATGGTTCATTAAGCCGTGTATTGATTATCGTCTCTTGAACAATATTACTGTGAAATATCAATACCCGTTACCCTTGATTTCTGACCTGTTTTCCAGGGTGAAAAACGCTACTTGGTTTACCAAGCTTGACCTCAGGGGGGCATATAACCTTATTCGCATTAAGCACGGGGATGAATGGAAGACGGCATTCAATACCCCGGAGGGGCATTTTGAGTACCTTGTGATGCCCTTTGGGCTCACTAATGCTCCTTCTGTCTTCCAGTCTTTCATGAATGACATTTTCAGGGATTTTGTGGATAAATATCTGATTGTTTATTTGGATGATATCTTGATTTTTTCTAATGACTGGGACTCTCATGTGAAACATGTTCGAACTGTATTCCAGATTTTGAGAGAGAATGCTCTGTATGTGAAGGGATCAAAGTGTCTTTTTGGCGTACAGAGGATCTCATTTCTGGGATTCATTTTGTCCCCATCTGTTATTGAAATGGACCCGGTCAAGGTTCAGGCCATCTGTGATTGGGTCCAACCTACTTCATTAAAGGCTCTTCAAAGATTTTTGGGTTTTGCCAATTTTTATCGTAAATTTATTGGTAATTTCTCGGTTATTGTTAAACCATTAACTGATTTGACCAAAAAGGGTTCTGATGTGGTGAATTGGCCTCCTGAGGCAGTCTCTGCATTTCAGGAACTTAAGCAGAGATTCACTTCTGCTCCTGTTCTACGGCAGCCTGATGTTTCTCTGCCATTTCAGGTGGAGGTTGATGCCTCTGAAATTGGGGCAGGTGCCGTTTTGTCCCAAAAAGATCCAGAGACCTCTAAAAGTAACCCTTGTGCCTTTTTCTCTCGAAAATTTTCTCCAACTGAACGTAATTATGACGTGGGTAATCGGGAGTTATTGGCCATGAAGTGGGCTTTTGAAGAGTGGACACATTGGCTGGAGGGAGCCAAACATCAGGTGGTGGTCCTCATGGACCATAAGAATCTGGTTTATCTGGAATCAGCCAAGCGACTTAATCCTAGACAGGCCAGGTGGGCCTTGTTTTTCACACGTTTTAATTTTGTGGTTTCCTTTCTTCCTGGCACTAAGAATGTTAAGGCGGATGCCCTCTCGAGGAGCTTCCTTGCGGACTCTCCTGAGTTATCTGATCCTTCTGTTATTTTGAAAGAGGGTGTAGTTCTTTCCGCCATCTCACCTAATTTGAGACTTGCTCTGGAGGGGTGTCAGGAGGATAGGCCCGAGCGCTGCCCTGTTGGAAAATTGTTTGTCCCGGACCAGTGGAAAAAGAGTGTGATGTCTGAGATTCATTGTTCCGCGTTGGCTGGGCATCCCGGAAATTTTTGGTACCAGAGACTTGGTTAGTCGGTCCTTTTGGTGGCCTACCTTGTCTCGTGATGTCAGGGAATTTGTGCAGTCCTGCGGGACTTGCTCTCGCTCCAAGCCTTGCTCTCGCTCTAGTGGTTTGTTGATGCCATTGCCTGTGCCCAAGAGACCATGGACCCATATCTCTATGGATTTAATTTCCGACCTTCCTGTTTCTCAGAGAATGACCGCCATCTGGGTGATTTGTGATAGGTTTTCTAAGATGATACATCTTGTGCCATTACCTAAGTTGCCTTCCTCCTCTGAATTGGTGCCGTTGTTCCTTCAGCACGTGGTTCGTTTACACGGCATTCCTGAGAACATAGTGTCTGACAGAGGAGTCCAGTTTGTTTCCAGATTTTGGAGGACTTTTTGTTCTAAACTGGGTGTTCAATTGTCTTTCTCCTCGGCATTTCATCCTCAGACCAATGGTCTAACTGAGAGAACAAACCAGACATTGGAGACTTATCTAAGATGCTTTGTGTCTGCTGATCAGGATGACTGGGTCTCTTTTTTGCCTTTGGCTGAGTTTGCTCTTAATAATAGGGCTAGCTCTGCCACTTTGATGTCTCCGTTTTTCTGTAATTCTGGGTTTCACCCTCGATTTTCTTCAGGACAGACGGAGGCTTCTGTCTGTCCAGGTGTTGACTCTGTTGGGGAGTGTATGCAACAGATTTGGGACCAGGTAGTGGAGAGGTTGTCCCTCTCTCAGGAGAGGGCCCAGTGGTTTGCTAACCGGCATAGGACTGATGGTCCTCGGTTTGAAGTAGGTGACTTGGTCTGGTTGTCCTCAAAAAATATTCCTATGAGAGTAGCATCTCCTAAATTTAAGCCTAGGTTCATTGGACCTTATAAGATCATAGAGATTCTTAATCCTGTTTCTTTTCGTTTGCTTCTTCCGGGACATTTAAGATCCATAACGTGTTCCACAAGTCCTTGTTGAAGAGGTTTGTTGAGCCAGTGGTTCCTGCTGCTGTGCCTCCTGACCCTGTTTTGGTTGAGGGCAATCTGGAGTATGTGGTCGAGAAAATATTAGATTCTCGTTTTTCTAGACGGAAACTCCAGTATTTGGTTAAGTGGAGAGGTTATGGTCAGGAAGACAATTCTTGGGTGTTTGCTTCGGACATCCATGCTAGGAGACTCATCCGTGCATACCATAGAACTCATCCTGACCGACCTGGTTGCTCAAATGAGGGTTCGGTGACCCCTCCTCAAGGGGGGGTACTGTTGTGAGTGGACTTGGGATGAGTTCTGAGCAGAGGCTCCCTCTGGTGGTTACAAGCGGTGCTGGTCTGTCCAGTGAAGATTGTGAAGATTGTGAGTATTGGGAATCAGGTGTTACTGACTGGTCTTATATAAGGGAGTCACCTTCCCATCAGGGTTGCCGGTGATCAATTGTTCTGGTCTGAATCCTTGATTCCTGTTTCCTTTGTAGCCTGCTGTGTCGTGTCTGCATCTCCTGCTAACAGATAAGACATTTTCTTCTTTTTGTTTTTGTGCTTGATTTTTGCATTTTGTCCTGCACTTCTGTGGGGGCCTTAAGGGTCCCCTCCGGGGCTTTTGCCCTCTCAGTTTAGTTCAGCCACTGATGTTTGTACCTTTGCTTTTTCCAGTTTTTTCAGTGGCTGCTGTTTTGTTTTTGGTTACACCAGAGAACTAATTTAGGTGGTAGAGGTCGTGTGATCTCAGGTGTTTTTGAAATTAGTAGAGTTGGTGCTTTTCAGGGTTTTCTGGGATTGCAGTAAGTACCCTTCCTATCCTTTTCTATTTAGTTAGTTTGGGCCCCAACGTTTACTCATACTATTTTCTGTCTGTGTCTGTATTTCTTCTTGTCTAACCGCCATTACATGTTTGGGGGCTTTCTATTATCTTTGGGGTTCTGCTCCGGGGCAGATAGCTTTCCTATTTCTATCTTTAGGTGTAGTTAGTTTCTCAGGCTGTGACGAGGCGTCTAGGACCAACGTAGGAATGCTCCACGGCTGCCTCTAGTTGTTGTGGTTAGTCAGGGTACTGCAATCTCATAGATTCCAACTGCTCTGGTGTATTGCCTTTTTTGCCTGCACTCCTCAGCTACCGAAACATAACACATGAATATGCGCATATTCATGACTTTAATGAGCGGTACCACGTGACCGCTGTAGTTAGGCATAGTGCCGGAGACTGTGGGAGAAGAGGGGCTGCAGAGACGCTCCAGGAGGGGGTGAGTATATTCCATATTTACCTGTCCCCGTTGTTCTGCCTTCATACACGTTGACACGGTGTGCAATCTAGCATACAGCTAAACCATCATTCTATCTTCCAAATAAGCAGACTGTCCTCTGTAGTCTAACTTGTTTATTGGTGAACATTATTGAACATGCGCGCGGCAAAACTATAAAAATACAAATGACATAGATAAGTATTGGGCAATAATCACACAGCTGACACTTTACAGTTAACAAGAAAGTATACAGTATGATGCAACTATAACATGAGAAAACACAGGATTCTAATAACATCTATGCACTGGCTGCTATACAGTTAATAGCTTCCTAAACACTGCACTGCTAAAGATATTGATCTTACCAGATATGCTTTACCAGGATAGCAAACTCAAGTTGGAGAGGTTATAGGAGAGCACATGAACACGTGTATTCCCTGAGTACACAGAAGAAAATGGAGTTTCTTCTTCCCAGCATACCTTGCTTCAATCCCACAATGCAACACTCTATCTGCTTGTTAAAGGCACAGGCTATAAATTCAGCCACCACTAGATGGTGCTATAACAAACAAAACTAGCACACAATAAGAAACATGCTGCCCAGTACTCAGATGTGCAGAACACCCGTTCCACCTCTGCGAGTTGCTGTGTCCTCGCGTCCTCTAGCTGTTAATGTTCAGGTCAGAGGGCGCGATGACGTGGTTAGTGCGCGCCACACCCTCTGCCTGAGCATTCACTGCCGGAGGACCCGGAAGACAGCGGCGGAACGGGTGACAGGTAAATATCACAGGTGCCGGGCCCTGAGCCAGCGGGGACACCGGCACCTGTCCCCCATAGCGCGCCGGTGTCCCCACCTGCTCAGGACACCGGCACCTGGCCCCCAGCGACGAGAGGTGAGTATGTCTTTTATTTTTTTCATTTGCAGCGGCAGCATAAGGCCGGCATCACACTTGCGAGTGTGATGCGAGTAAGTCGCACGACTTTCTCACATCAACACCCGGCACGGCCGCCCGCTCTCGGACCCGAGTGTGCGGCTGCATATATTTCTATGCATAATACATGGGGCAGCATATGGGGCATAATCTATGGAGCAGCATATGGGGCTCCTGATTCAATATGGCTATTCAAAAACATTTTACCTACTTTAATTTTACTTTTATTTGTATCTATTTTTAATTTTGAAATTTACCAGTAGCTGCCTCATTTTCCACCCTAGGCTTATACTCGAGTCGATAAGTTTTCCCAGTTTTTTGTGGCAAAATTAGGGGGGTCGGCTTATACTCGAGTATATACGGTACATAAAATTACTTAGTTCTGCCTGGTAATCAGGGCTCAAAATAGAGCTTAAGGGGTTAAATGGTTAATATTTTTATGTGCAACTTTGATCATTACATATTGTCTGTTAGTGAAAAGACATAGGCTATAAATAAAGGGGATCACCAATAATATACAAAAGATCAGGCAATTTTATTGAATACAAAAAACACCAAAAAACACATTAAAAACATTAAATAAATCACTAATGTGATAATGCAAACAGACAAACATACATAACAGCCCACAATAGAGCTTATAGCCCTAATCCAGGTGCATGTGTGCACGGTAAAAAAACAAAATCGTCTAATATCCCATTATAGACAGCATACCATAGACAGACCCCTTGTATGAATCAGTGTCAAGGCTGGACCTCTCCTAAAAGAATATACAGCGCAAATAACCCCTACGGGAGAGATTCACCATCCAATACAAAACAAAGCATAATAGCTTACCAGGCTAACATGGACCCTAGTGTGATGATAAATCAAGCCTGGTAAATGTAAAAGACACAGAACATGTATCAAAATCACTATTGGTGCCTATGCAGGCAATATAGCAAGGGAAAGTGTTGTGAACGTGTTGGAGACGACTTCGGAGCTGAGGCTCCCTCTGGTGGTTGCTGAGGGTATTGAACCTATGTTGAATAGCAAGAGTTCACCACCTGCAATTAAGGAACGGTTATCAGGTGGGACGGACTGGCCTGATATAAGTGAGCTGGCTTCCCATGAGCCTCGCCGGTAATTGTTACTTCCTGATCTAGGTTGGAATTCAGCTTGCTTTCTTGCTATCATTTAGATAAGTTGCCTTCTGGTTTTTTTTTCTGTGGTGCCTATGCAGGCAATATAGCAAGGGAAAGTGTGCAAATAAGGACCCAGAGGGATAAATGCCCACAGGCCACCGTCAAAATGCAGCAGAAATAAAGGCATATGAGGCACACATGCAGATAGTCGGGCTAGCAGAGACCCGACGCGTGTCGCCACTAAGCAGCGGCTTCGTCAGGGGTGGTGTCTCCTTGGTGTTTAGTGTCCAATCTTATAGTCCACATATTAACAGGAATGTAAAACAGCTGTATCATTAACTAAAGACGCGCAGGAAAATAACCTTACCATGACTTGCTGTGTGCATATGGCGGCGATACTGATGGCCAGTTAGTAAGACGCCGCATGTATAACAAGCCAGTGCACCTGCGCTAAGAAGGGCGTCACAGATATGTCAGAGTCACGTGCCGCAATGAACGCAATAGTTCTCCGTAGCCAGGCAGCGCCAGACAACAATCTGTCAGGATAGAAGGCGCGCAGCTTAAGGCTAGTAATCTAGCGCCTCAAGAGCTAATCAGCAGCAAAGCTTACAATGCCCCACTTGTTCAATAAATACTGGACAGAAGGGGCATACAGAATCCAAAACCATAAAGTGTCAAAATGGACAACAACAATCACGACTCCTCACAGACGCAGAGATTTCAAAGTACACTTATAGATAATACATCAAAGACGACATCCGTTTCTGATGCAACAATGATATTTAAATGGATGGTACCAGCATGTGCAAGGCAAGACGTCACCAGTATGTCTGCGTCACCTGCCTCATGGGCACAGTAATGCTCCATAACTAGAGAGCGCCAGACCACAGTCTGTCTATAGAGAACGCACTACCGTGGGTGCGATCAACGTAGAGACATTGAGAACCGTATTCTGGTGATGTGTGCTCCACACTCATGTAGGAACACACTAAACGCACAATAGTACCCTAAGCAGCTTGCAAAGGGCCACATAATGATGTCATAAGAACGCTCGCGCTATAAAGAAATATAAGTCATGTCAGGGTGAAATATGACCATCTGCAAATATTTATTACCTTACTGCATAATATAGAAAAGCTGCACACCAATATAGAAATAGTCTGGCACCTGAATAGTTAACGAGCTGTGACCCGAAAGTGAATATCAAAGGTACAAGGGGGCATGTCAAGCACACAGTAACGCCAGTAAATAAATTGCAGAAGACAATAAAGCGATGTCATAAATGCGTTGACGTCATAAAAAGGACCAGAAATCCCCACAATATTAGACTCATATATCATTATAGATAAGTCTTAAACTTATCTGAAATTCCAAAGCAGGCAGCAAAAACAAGGGAAATCAAACCACAGAAATAAAACAGAAGGCAACTTATCTGAATGATAGCAGGAAAGCAAGCTGAATTCCAACCTAGACCAGGAAGTAACAATTACCAGCGAGGCTCATGGGAAGCCAGCTCACTTATATCAGGCCAGTCCGTCCCACCTGATAACCATTCCTTAATTGCAGGTGGTGAACTCTTGCTATTACACATAGTTTCAATACCCTCAGCAACCACCAGAGGGAGCCTCAGCTCCGAAGTCGTCTCCAACACGTTCACAACACTTTCCCTTGCTATATTGCATGCATAGGCACCAATAGTGATTTTGATACATGTTCTGTGTCTTTTACATTTACCGGGCTTATCATTATAGATAAGTCATCATTATATTGCTATCTAATGCAGAACAGCCCAGTCCAAGAATGAGGAGAACGCAAGCAAATATGCGATATGCATCAACACTCTATAGATCATGGTGATTGAAACCCTAGTAACATGAGTCAAAACAATCATTATAAATCAAAATGAGGGAATAGAGGAACAGAACGGCCATTAAAGGTCCCAGAAATCAGCACTGAAGAGGGGAAGTAGAAAAAAACCTTAATGATAGCTCCAAAAGCCAGGATCATGTGCATTCAATTCACAATACCATTTCATAAAGTACCACCCCCAGAAATACAGAAGTATGGCATGCTGTCTATAGATCTATGATCTCATATAAAGGACAACAGTCGGGGTTGTTCATAGAAACCAGTAAATAATAAGTCCTCATTTAGGCCAGCTGGGGTGAGACACTTAAGGTTAAAAATCCACTTTGATTCACACCTGAGTAATTCCAAGGTGGCATTTACACCCCTAATATCAAGTTTGACAGATATTAGTCCCATAATTTTCGTGCCTCCAATCCTGGAATTATGCTCCAATAAATAATGTGAGGCCACAGATGAAAGCGTCTTGCCTTTCTCCTTATCTTTCCTCGCTGTATTGATATTGGAGAAATGTTGCTGTGACCTTTTCCTTAATTCTTGGGACGTTTGTCCGACATATATCTTGGGGCATGGGCAGATCAAGGCATAAACAAGATTGCGAGATTTACAATTGAAGTATGACTTAGAACAAATCTGATAAGGAAAAACAGATATAGTAAGAGAATGCCCATTGATAGTGAAGGGACAAACATTACAGTTCCCACAGGGAAAAGTCCCCCGGGGACATATGCCCCTGTTCAATCTCGTAGTCGGACGTTTAAAATGACTGTGATCTATTACTATGTTGCGCTATTTAATAATGAAATGCCATTTTATCCAGCAAGGGATTCATACTTGTTGGGGTTAATGGATGTTCTGCACTTGGTTCTCTCCTGCTCCATAACTTTAAGCTGCGCGCCTTCTATCCAGACAGATTGTTGTCTGGCGCTGCCTGGCTACGAAGAACTATTGCATTCATTGCGGCACGTGACTCTGACATATCTGTGACGCCCTTCTTAGCGCAGGTGCACTGGCTTGTTATACATGCGGCGTCTTACTAACTGGCCATCGGTATCGCCGCCATATGCACACAGCAAGTCATGGTAAGGTTGTTTTCCTGCGCGTCTTTAGTTAATGATACAGCTGTTTTACATTCCTGTTAATATGTGGACTATAAGATTGGACACTAAACACCAAGGAGACACCACCCCTGACGAAGCCGCTGCTTAGTGGCGACACGCGTCGGGTCTCTGCTAGCCCGACCATCTGCATCTGTGCCTCATATACCTTTATTTCTGCTGCATTTTGGGCATTTATCCCTTTGGGTCCTTATTTGCATACTTTACTGTTATGATCTGGTAGATGAGGAGGGTAGGAGCAAAAAAAACCCGCCAAGGCAGCCAAACACCAGAGAGGTTGGGATCTAATAAGTTGCAGACCACTAAACTAACCGCACAACTAGAAGCAGCCGTGGGACATTCCTACAGTGCCCTAGACGCCTCGTCACAGCCGGAGAGATTAGCTACCCCTGAAGATGGAAAGAGGAGAGCTAACTGCCCCGGAGTAGAGCCCCAAAGGAATAGGAAGCCCCCAGACATATAATGGCGGTTAGACAAGATGAAAACACGAACGTAGACAGAAAATAGAATGAGCAAACGCTGGGGCCCAAAACTGTCTAGACAGGATAGTACAGGAGAGAACACTGTCTGCAACCCAGAAAAACCTAGGAAAAATTCCAACACTTCTGATTACAAAAATGCTGACACTATACGGTCTCGACCACCTATATCAGATCTCTGGAGTGAATACGCAGCTACCCAGCAGTAAAATATCACAGCAGCTGAGCACAAGTGCAAATACAAAAAGAGAAGAGAGACCAGCATGAGCACCCCAAAGGGGACCCGGCTGAAACTCCAAAGCAGGCAGCAAAAACAAGGGAAATCAAACCACAGAAAAAAAAACAGAAGGCAACTTATCTGAATGATAGCAGGGAAGCAAGCTGAATTCCAACCTAGACCAGGAAATAACAATTGATTACCGGCGAGGCTCATGGGAAGCCAGCTCACTTATATCAGGCCAGTCCGTCCCACCTGATAACCATTCCTTAATTGCAGGTGGTGAACTCTTGCTATTCCACATAGGTTCAATACCCTCAGCAACCACCAGAGGGAGCCTCAGCTCCGAAGTAATCTCCAACACGTTCACAACAGTACCCCCCTTGAGGAGGGGTCACCGAACCTTCACGTGCGCCACCAGGCCGATCAGGATGAGCTCGTTGATAGGCACGGACCAGTCTCTTAGCATGAATGTCCGAAGCAAACACCCAATAATTGTCTTCCTGACCATAACCTCTCCATTTAACCAAGTACTGGAGTCTCCGCCTAGCAAAACGAGAATCCAATATCTTCTCAACCTCATACTCCAAATTGCCCTCAACCAAAACAGGGTCAGGAGGCGCAGCCATAGGAACCACTGGTTCGACAAACCTCTCCAATAAAGATTTGTGGAATACGTTGTGAATCTTAAATGTCCCTGGAAGAAGCAAACGGAAGGAAACAGGATTAAGAATCTCCATGATCTTATAAGGTCCAATGAACCTTGGCTTAAATTTTGGAGACGCAACCTTCATAGAGATATTCTTTGAGGACAACCAAACCAAGTCCCCCAGTTAAACCGAGGACCATCAGTCCCATGCCGGTTGGCAAACCGCTGGGCCTTCTCCTGAGAGAGAGAGAAAACTTATCCACTACTTGGTCCTAAATCTGCTGCATTCGCTCCACAATAGAGTCAACACCCGGACAGACAGAAGCCTCCACCTGTCCTGAAGAAAATCGAGGATGAAACTCGGAATTGCAGAAAAAAGGAGACATCAAGGAGGCAGAGCTAGCCCTATTATTAAGAGCAAACTCAGCCAAAGGCAAAAAAGAGACCGAGTCATCTTGATCAGCAGACACAAAACATCTCAAATAAGTCTCCAAGGTCTGGTTTGTTCTCTCAGTTTGTCCATTGGTCTAAGGGTGAAATGCAGAGGAGAAAGACAACTGAACTCCAAGTTTAGAACAAAATGTCCTCCAAAATCTGGAAACAAACTGGACTCCTCTGTCAGAAACAATGTTCTCTAGAATGCCGTGCAACCGAACTACCTGCTGAAAAAATAAAGGCATCAACTCGGAGTATGATGGCAACTTAGGTAGTGCAAAGAGTATCATCTGACCTACCACAGATCACCCAGATAACGGTCATTCTCTGAGAGACAGGGAGGTCGGAAATAAAATCCATAGAGATATGGGTCCAAGGCCTCTTGGGCACAGGTAATGGCATTAACAAACCACTAGAGCGAGAGCAAGGTTTGGACCGAGAACAAGTCCCACAGGAGTGCACAAAATCCCTGACGTCACAAGACAAAGTAGGCCACCAAAAGGACCGACTCACCAAATCTCTGGTACCAAAAATACCGAGATGACCAGCCAACGCAGAGCAATGAATCTCAGACATCACATTCTTCCTCCACTGGTCTGGGACAAACAATTTCCCAACAGGGCAGCGTTCAGTTTATCCTCCTGAAATTCCTCCAGAGCCAGTCTCAA
The DNA here is from genome assembly GCA_033576555.1 of Oophaga sylvatica. Taxonomy (NCBI): domain Eukaryota; kingdom Metazoa; phylum Chordata; class Amphibia; order Anura; family Dendrobatidae; genus Oophaga; species Oophaga sylvatica. Next base: position 22,156 of record JARQOD010001016.1, on the reverse strand, counting down.
ATTGGGTGAGATAGCGGAAAGAACCACACCCTCCTTCAGAATAACAGCAGGCTCAGTTACCTCAGGAGAATCCGCAAAAAAACTTCTCGAGAGGGCATCCGCCTTAACATTCTTAGTGCCCGGGAGAAAAGAGACCACAAAATTAAAACATGTGAAAAACAAGGCCCACCTGGCCTGTCTAGGATTAAGTCGCTTGGCTGTTTCGAGATAAACCAGGTTCTTATGGTCCGTGAGGACCACCACCTGATGTTTGGCTCCTTCCAGCCAATGTCTCCACTCTTCAAAAGCCCACTTCATAGCCAATAACTCCCGATTTCCCACATCATAATTACGTTCAGCTGGGGAAAATTTTCGAGAGAAGGCACAAGGGTTACTCTTACACGTCTCCAGATCCCTTTTGGCACAAAACGGCACCTGCCCCAATCTCAGAAGCATCAACCTCCACCTGAAATGGCAGAGAAACATCAGGTTGCTGTAGAACAGGAGCAGAAGTGAATCTCTGCTTAAGTTCCTGAAATGCAGAAACTGCCCCAGGAGACCAATTCACCGCATCAGAACCCTTTTTGGTCAAATCAGTCAGTGGTTTCACAATACATGAGAAATTACCAATAAATTTACGATAAAAATTAGCAAAACCCAAAAATCTCTGAAGAGCCTTCAATGTAGTGGGTTGAACCCAATCACAAATGGCCTGAACTTTGACCAGGTCCATTTCAATAACAGACGGAGACAAAATGAATCCCAGAAATTAAACCTTCTGTACGCCAAAAAGACATTTTGATCCCTTCACATACAGTGCATTTTCTCTCAAAATCCGGAATACCATCCGAACATGTTCCACATGAGAATCCCAGTCATTGGAAAAAATCAAGATATCGTCCAAATAAACGATCAGAAATTTATCCACGAAATCCCTGAAAATATCATTCATGAAGGATTGGAAGACGGAAGGGGCATTAGTGAGCCCAAAAGGCATCACTAGGTACTGAAAATGCCCCTCTGGGGTATTAAACGCCGTCTTCCATTCATCTTTGTGCTTGATGCGAATAAGATTATACGCCCCCCTGAGGTCAAGTGTTGTGAATGGGTTTGAGATGAGTTCTGAGCAGAGGCTTCCTCTGGTGGTTACAAGCGGTGCTGGTCTGTCCAGTGAAGATTGTGAGGACTGGGAATCAGGTGTTACTGACTGGTCTTATATAAGGGAGTCACCTTCCCATCAGGGTTGCCGGTGATCAATTGTTCTGGTCTGAATCCTTCATTCCTGTTTCCCTTGTAGCCTGCTGTGTCGTGTCTGCATCTCCTGCTAACAGATAAGACATTTTCTTCTTTTTGTTTTTGTGCTATATTTTTGCATTTTGTCCTGTACTTCTGTGGGGGCCTTCAGGGTCCCCTCCGGGGGCTTTTGCCCTCTCAGTTTAGTTCAGCCACTGATGTTTGTACTTTTGCTTTTTCCAGTTTTTTCAGTGGCTGCTGTTTTGATTTTGTTACACCAGAGAACTAATTTAGGTGGAAGAGGTCGAGTGATCTCAGGTGATTTTGAAATTAGTAGAGTTGGTGCTTTTCAGGGTTTTCTGGGATTGCAGTAAGTGCCCTTCCTATCCTTTTCTATTTAGGTAGTTTGGGCCCCAACGTTTGCTCATACTATTTTCTTTCTGTGTCAGTATTTCATCTTGTCTAACCGCCATTACTTGTTTGGGGGCTTTCTATTATCTTTGGGGTTCTGCTCCGGGGCAGATAGCTTTCCTATTTCTATCTTTAGGTGTAGTTAGTTTCTCAGGCTGTGACGAGGCGTCTAGGACCAACGTAGGAACGCTCCACGGCTGCCTCTAGTTGTGGTGGTTAGTCAGTACTGCAATCTCATAGATTCCAACTGCTCTGGTGTATTGCCTTTTTTACCTGCACTCCTCAGCTACCGAAACATAACAGTATCACCGGCCAAAAAATTGAAAATTGTATGGTACTCACTGAAGGGAAAAAATATTGTGAAAGAAAGAAGGTTGTCAGAGTTGTCAGAGATATTTTTCTGTTTGTTGCTTTTTTTTTTCCCTCTGTATCTCTGGGTGCTGGGGAGGATCTTTTCTCTCAATGGAGTTTGCACGGTTGTCTGGCCGTGTGGATCAGCTTGCCACTGAGGTTCGGAGTATTGCTACCTATCTTGCTGGGTTGCCTGTTGTGGAGCCTAGGATTCCCATGCCAGATTTGTTTTTGGGGGATCGAGCTAAGTTTCAGAATTTCAAAAATAATTGTAAATTGTTTTTTGCCTTAAAATCTAAGTCCTCAGGGAACGCAGCGCAGCAGGTTCAAATTATCATCTCTCTCCTGCGCGGCGATCCTCAGGATTGGGCTTTTTCCCTGACACCTGGGGATCCTGTTTTGAGTGATGTTGATGCATTTTTTCAGGCTTTGGGGTTATTGTACGATGAGCCTAATGTCACTGATCAAGCTGAAAAAGCCTTGTTGGCATTAAATCAGGGGCTTTATGACGCTGAGTTATACTGTCAGAGATTCCGTAGGTGGGCAGTCCTGACCAAATGGAATGACGACGCTTTGGCAGCCCTTTTCCGGAAGGGTCTGTCAGATAATGTAAACGATGTTATGGTGGGATTCCCTGTCCCCTCTGGTCTCAATGATTCTATGTCATTAGCGATTCAAATTGACAGACGTTTGCGTGAGCAGAGAAGTATGCATGGAATGGTGTTGCCTTGTGAACCAGCTTCTGAACCCATGCAGTGTGATAGAGTGGTGTCTGGGGCACAGCGTCATGAGTTTCGAAAGCGCAATGGGTTATGTTTCTACTGTGGTGATGCCTCTCATGCTATTTCAGTCTGCCCTAAGCGGGGAAGATGTTTTGCACGCTCAGTTGTCTTGGGTAGTGTTCAGACTAAGTTTTTATTAACTGTCACTCTGATATGCTCTCTGTCCTCATTTTCTGCTCAGGCTTTCGTTGATTCTGGAGCAGCTATTAACCTGATGGATTATGATTTTGCTAAACGTTGTGGGTTTCCCTTGATACCCCTACAGAAGTCTATTCCCCTACTGGGGATCGATTCTACCCCTTTGGCTGAGAATAAACCCCAGTTTTCTACTCAGGTGATAATGAGGGTTGAACCTGATCACCAGGAGTGCTGCAAATTTTTGGTTCTGTATAATCTGCATGACATTATCGTGCTGGGTTTCCCTTGGTTACAGTCTCATAATCCTGTTTTGGATTGGAAATCTGTGTCTGTAACCAGTTGGGGCTGCCAATGTGTTAATACCAACACTCCTGTTTTTTCTGCCTCCCCCCAGGCTCAGGATGTTCCTGACTTTTTGATTGATTTTTCTGATGTGTTTAGCGAAAGTAAATCTGCATCCTTGCCTCCCCATAGGAGCTATGACTGCGCTATTGAATTAGTGCCGGGTAGTAAATTCCCTAAAGGTCGCCTTTTTAACTTGTCTGTACCTGAACATGACGCTATGCGGTCTTATATCAAGGAATCATTGGAGAAGGGTCATATCAGACCATCCTCTTCACCCTTAGGTGCCGGTTTTTTCTTTGTGGCCAAAAAGGATGGTTCATTAAGGCCGTGTATTGATTATCGTCTCTTGAACAATATTACTGTGAAATATCAATACCCGTTACCCTTGATTTCTGACCTGTTTTCCAGGGTGAAAAACGCTACTTGGTTTACCAAGCTTGACCTCAGGGGGCGTATAACCTTATTCGCATTAACCCCTTCACCCCCAAGGGTGGTTTGCACGTTAATGACCGGGCCAATTTTTACAATTCTGACCACTGTCTCTTTATGAGGTTATAACTCTGGAACGCTTCAACGGATCTTCGCGATTCTGAGATTGTTTTCTCGTGACATATTGTACTTCATGTTAGTGGTAAAATTTCTTCGATATAACTTGCGTTTATTTTTGAAAAAAACGCAAATATGGCGAAAATTTTTAAAATTTTGCAATTTTCAAACTTTGAATTTTTATTCCCTTAAAACAGAGAAATATATCACACAAAATAGTTAAGAAATAACATTTCCCACATGTCTACTTTACATCAGCACAATTTTGGAACCAACATTTTTTTTTGTTAGGAAGTTATAAGGGTTAAAAGTTGACCAGCGATTTCTAATTTTTACAACAAAATTTACAAAGCCATTTTTTTTAGGGACCACCTCACATTTGAAGTCACTTTGAGAGGTCTATATGGCAGAAAATACCCCAAAGTGACACCATTCTAAAAACTGCACCCCTCAAGGTACTCAAAACCACATTCAAGAAGTTTATTAACCCTTCAGGTGCTTCACAGTAACTAAAGCAACGTGGAAGGAAAAAATGAATATTTTACTTTTTAGCCACAAAAATGATCTTTTACAAACTTTTTTTATTTTCACAAGGGTAAAAGGAGAAAATGGACAGATAAGGTTGTTATGCAATTTCTCCTGAGTACGCCAATACCCCATATGTGGGGGAAAACCACTGTTTGGGCACACGGCAGAGCTCGTAAGGGAAGGAGCGACGTTTGACTTTTTCAAACTAAAATTGGCTGGAATTTAGATTGGATGCCATGTCGCGTTTGGAGAGCCCCTGATGCGCCTAAACAGTGGAAACCCCCCACAAGTGACACCATTTTGGAAACTAGACCCCCTAAGGTACTTATCTAGATCTGTTGTGAGCACTTTGAACCCTCAAGTGTTTCACAAAAGTTTATAAAGCCTGGGTGTGAAAAAAAAAAAAAAAATTTCCACAAAAATGATTTTTTAGTCCCAAATTTTTGAATTTTCCCAAGGAAATTGGACCCCAAAAGTTGTTGTCCAATTTGTCCTGAGTACGCTGATACCCCATATGTGGGGGGGGAAAACTGTTTGGGCGCACGGCAGGGCTTGGAAAGGAAGTAGTAACGTTTTGGAATGCAAACGTTAATGGGGGTCATGTTCCGTTTGCAGTGCCCCAGATGAGCCTAAACAGTGGAAACCCCCCACAAGTGACCCCATTTTGGAAACTAGACCCCCTAAGGAACTTATCTAGATCTTTGGTGAGCACTTTGAACCCCCAAGTGCTTCACACAAGTTTATAATGCCCGGGCATGAAAATAAAAAATCCTATTTTTTTCCCACAAAAATTATCTTTTAGTCACTAATTTTTTATTTTCCCAAGGGTAACAGGAGAAATTGGACCACATAAGTTGTTGTACAATTTGTCCTGAGTACGCTGATACCCCATATGTGGGGGGGAACCACTGTTTGGGCGCACGGCAGAGCTCGGAATGGAAGGAGCACCATTTGACTTTTTCCAACCAAAATTGGCTGGAATTGAGTTTGGATGCCATGTTGCATTTGGAGAGCCCCTGATGTGCCTAAACAGTGGAAACCCCCCACAAATGACCCCATTTGGGAAACTAGACCCCCTAAGGAACTTATCTAGATTTTTGATGAGCACTTTGAACCCCCAAGTGCTTCACACAAGTTTATAACGTAGAGCCGTAAAATTTAAAAATCATATTTTTTCCACAAAAATGATCTTTTCACCCCAATTTTTATTTTTCCAAGGGTAACAAGACTCCAAAAGTTATTGTGCAATTTGTCCTGAGTGCGCTGATACCCCATATGTGGGGTAAACCACTGTTTGGGTGCATGGCAGAGTTTGGAAGGGAAGGAGCGCCGTCTGACTTTTTCAACGCAGAATTGGCTGGACGCCATGTCGTGTTTGGAGAGCTCCTGATCTGCCTAAACAGTGGAAACCCCCATAAATGACACCATTTTGGAAACTAGACCCTCAAGGAACTTATCTAGATGTGTGGTGAGAACTTTGAACCCCCAGGTGTTTCACTAAAGTTTATAACGTACAGCCGTAAAATAAAAATCTTTTTTTTTTTTTACAAAAATGATTTTTCGCCCCCAATATTTTATTTTCACAAGGGTAACAGAAGAAATTGGAACGCAAAAGTTGTTGTCCAATTTGTCCTGAGTACACTGATACCCAATATGTGGGCGAAAACTACTGTATGGGCACACGTCGGGGCTCGGAAGGGAAGTAGTGACGTTTTGGATTGCAGACTTTGATGGAATGGTCTGGGGGCGTCATGTCACATTTGGAGAGCCCCTGATGCACCTAAACAGTGGAAACCCCCCACAAGTGACCCCATTTTGGCAAATAGACCCCACAAGGAACTTATCTAGATGTGTGGTGAGCACTTTGAACCCCGAAGTGCTTCACAGAAGTTTATAACGCACAGCCGTAAAAATAAAAAATCTTTTTTTTTTTTTACAAAAATGATTTTTTTCGCCCCCAATATTTTATTTTCACAAGGGTAACAGGAGAAATTGGACCCCAAAAGTTGTTGTCCAATTTGTCCTGAGTACGCTGATACCCAATATGTGGGAGAAAACTACTGTATGGGCGCACGTCAGGGCTCGGAAGGGAAGTAGTGACGTTTTGGATTGCAGACTTTGATGGAATGGTCTGGGTGCGTCATGTCGCATTTGGAGAGCCCCTGATGCGCCTAAACAGTGGAAACCCCCACAAGTGACCCCATTTTGGAAAATAGACCCCACAAGGAACTTATCTAGATGTGTGGTGAGTAGAGTTGAGCGATACTTTCCGATATCCAAAAGTATCGGAATTGTATCGCCGATACCCAAAAAATATCGGCGATACCCGATACCGATACCGGAAATCCAATGTAAGTCTATGGGAACAAAATATCGGAATTAAAAAAAACCCATTCTTGCCTTGTTGGTTAATTGTACATGAAGGAAAACAACAAAGAGTAATGTAGAATGTATTGGGGAAGGTTGAGGAGACATTAAAGGCATAGATGTTTAACCCAATCAAATGGAATAGCATAAATATTTTTTTTTTTAAAGATGTTCGGATTGACGAAGAAATTGACAATATTGTTCACGTTTTTTCTATTTTGGCAAATATGTATATTTCACAACTTCCATGCTCTTCACCTTTTTAACTTTTGACACACTTTCTCCTTCATAATCTTCAGCAGCATCATCTTTTTCATCAAATTATTCTTCATCTTCACCTTCTTTATCTTCTTCTTAAACTTCTTGCTATTCATCTTTTTCTTAACATTACTCATATTCTTCTTATTAAACTATTATTCTAATTCATATTGTACTTCATCTTCTTCATCATATTCTTATTTGTGACAGAGAATCCTGTACTTGTAATCTGTCAAAGTATGAATTTTTCATTCTTCCGTTCTTGCTGTCACAAAAGATTTAAATTACAACAGTATTTGTCCGTGTTCAGTTTAGCCTGCAGCAGCAGCAGGCATTTTCCAGGGGCACCACGAGGAGGAACGGACTCACCCCCATACACTGCTTAGTCTTCTTCTGCTTAGAATTTAGAGCATATATTTTGCTCTTAATTTTGGTCTTATACTTCATGTTCTTCTGCTTTTAGATCTTCTGCTTATTGTTCTTGTGTCTCTTGTTCTGTATCTTGTATTTGTAGCACAACCTTGTACCAGCTGATGTTACTGGGACACGGTTACTAAGCAGGAGGTACCTGTGCTCCAAGGCACTACCAAGGACCAGCAGATGTTGCAGAAACTCGGATACCGAGATGGAGGCACCTAGGCCAAAGGCACTGCGGAGAACCAGTTGACGGTACTGGAACCCGGACGGGTAGCAGAAGGTACAAGAGCCAATGCAAGTAACGAGGACCAGCTGACTGTGCTGGAACCCAGAGGGGCAGCAGAAGGAAAAGAGCCAATGGCACAACCGAGGACCAGCTGACGTTACTGGGACACGGTTACTAAGCAGGAGGTACCTGTGCTCCAAAGCACTACCAAGGACCAGCAGACGTTGCTGGAACTCGGATACCGAGATGGAGGCACCTAGGCCAAAGGCACTGCGGAGAACCAGCTGACGGTACTGGAACCCGGACTTGTAGCAGAAGGTACAAGAGCCAATGCAAGTAACGAGGACCAGCTGACTGTGCTGGAACCCGGAGGGGCAGCAGAAGGAAAAGAGCCAATGGCACAACCGAGGACCAGCTGACGTTACTGGGACACGGTTACTAAGCAGGAGGTACCTGTGCTCCAAAGCACTACCAAGGACCAGCAGACGTTGCTGGAACTCGGATACCGAGATGGAGGCACCTAGGCCGCAGTTACCGAATCCCACAGTACTACAGTGGGTGATTGTCCTATTGTCACAACGGAAACAGCCTTTATTTGCATATCCCGCAGCACACATAGGAAGCACCTAAACTCCAAGCACCATAGAGTCGGCTAACCCGACCGCAACACGACAGGACAACTTATTGGAGGCTAAGTGACGTTTACAATGACAGGAAACAGATGGCGTGCTGTAACCAGTCTTGGCAGGAGTGAGTACCCGTGCCAATGACACTTCCGAGCAACAACTGGCGGTGTTGTAGCCCAGGGATGAGAAGAGAACATGGTGGAGGCAGCAGGACTTTTTGCCGTACACACAGCAGGGGAACAGCTGACATTACTGAACCCCAGTAACACAGGAGCAAGTGTAGACTGTGCTAACAGCACTTCCGAGCAACAACTGGCGGTGTTGTAGCCCAGGGATGAGAAGAGAACATGGTGGAGGCAGCAGGACTTTTTGCCGTACACACAGCAGGGGAACAGCTGACATTACTGAACCTTAGTAACACAGGAGCAAGTGTTGACTGTGCTAACAGCACTTCCGAGCAGCAACTTGCGGTGTTGTAGCCCAGGGATGAGAAGAGAACATGGTGGAGGCAGCAGGACTTTTTGCCGTACACACAGCAGGGGAACAGCTGACATTACTGAACCCCAGTAACACAGGAGCAAGTGTAGACTGTGCTACAGCACTTCCGAGCAACAACTGGCGGTGTTGTAGCCCAGGGATGAGAAGAGAACATGGTGGAGGCAGCAGGACTTTTTGCCGTACACACAGCAGGGGAACAGCTGACGTTACTGAACCCCAGTAACACAGGAGCAAGTGTAGACTGTGCTAACAGCACTTCCGAGCAACAACTGGCGGTGTTGTAGCCCAGGGATGAGAAGAGAACATGGTGGAGGCAGCAGGACTTTTTGCCGTTCACACAGCAGGGGAACAGCTGACATTACTGAACCCAGTAACACAGGAGCAAGTGTTGACTGTGCTAACAGCACTTCCGAGCAACAACTGGCGGTGTTGTAGCCCAGGGATGAGAAGAGAACATGGTGGAGGCAGCAGGACTTTTTGCCGTACACACAGCAGGGGAACAGCTGACATACTGAACCCAGTAACACAGGAGCAAGTGTGACTGTGCTAACAGCACTTCCGAGCAACAACTGGCGGTGTTGTAGCCCAGGGATGAGAAGAGAACATGGTGGAGGCAGCAGGACTTTTTGCGTACACACAGCAGGGGAAAGCTGACATTACTGAACCCCAGTAACACAGGAGCAAGTGTAGACTGTGCTAACAGCACTTCCGAGCAACAAACTGGTGGTGTTGGAGCCCAGGGATGAGAAGAGAACATGGTGGAGGCAGCAGGACTTTTTACCGTTCACACAGCAGGGGAACAGGCTACTGAACCCCAGTAACACAGGAGCAAGTGTTGACTGTGCTAACAGCACTTCCGAGCAACAACTGGCGGTGTTGTAGCCCAGGGATGAGAAGAGAACATGGTGGAGGCAGCAGGACTTTTTGCCGTACACACAGCAGGTGAACAGCTGACATTACTGAACCCCAGTAACACAGGAGCAAGTGTAGACTGTGCTAACAGCACTTCCGAGCAACAACTGGCGGTGTTGTAGCCCAGGGATGAGAAGAGAACATGGTGGAGGCAGCAGGACTTTTTGCCGTACACACAGCAGGGAACAGCTGACATTACTGAACCCCAGTAACACAGGAGCAAGTGTTTGACTGTGCTAACAGCACTTCCGAGCAACAACTGGCGGTGTTGTAGCCCAGGGATGAGAAGAGAACATGGTGGAGGCAGCAGGACTTCTTGCCGTACACACAGCAGGGGAACAGCTGACATTACTGAACCCCAGTAACACAGGAGCAAGTGTAGACTGTGCTAACAGCACTTCCGAGCAACAACTGGCGGTGTTGTAGCCCAGGGATGAGAAGAGAACATGGTGGAGGCAGCAGGACTTTTTGCCATACACCAGCAGGGGAACAGCTGACATTACTGAACCCCAGTAACACAGGAGCAAGTGTTGACTGTGCTAACAGCACTTCCGAGCAACAACTGGCGGTGTTGTAGCCCAGGGATGAGAAGAGAACATGGTGGAGGCAGCAGGACTTTTTGCCGTACACACAGCAGGGGAACAGCTGACATTACTGAACCCCAGTAACACAGGAGCAAGTGTAGACTGTGCTAACAGCACTTCCGAGCAACAACTGGCGGTGTTGTAGCCCAGGGATGAGAAGAGAACATGGTGGAGGCAGCAGGACTTTTTGCCGTTCACACAGCAGGGGAACAGCTGACATTACTGAACCCCAGTAACACAGGAGCAAGTGTTGACTGTGCTAACAGCACTTCCGAGCAACAACTGGCGGTGTTGTAGCCCAGGGATGAGAAGAGAACATGGTGGAGGCAGCAGGACTTTTTGCCGTACACACAGCAGGGGAACAGCTGACATTACTGAACCCCAGTAACACAGGAGCAAGTGTTAGACTGTGCTAACAGCACTTCCGAGCAACAACTGGCGGTGTTGTAGCCCAGGGATGAGAAGAGAACATGGTGGAGGCAGCAGGACTTTTTGCCGTACACACAGCAGGGGAACAGCTGACATTACTGAACCCCAGTAACACAGGAGCAAGTGTAGACTGTGCTAACAGCACTTCCGAGCAACAACTGGCGGTGTTGGTAGCCCAGGGATGAGAAGAGAACATGGTGGAGGCAGCAGGACTTTTTGCCGTTCACACAGCAGGGGAACAGCTGACATTACTGAACCCCAGTAACACAGGAGCAAGTGTTGACTGTGCTAACAGCACTTCCGAGCAACAAACTGGCGGTGTTGTAGCCCAGGGATGAGAAGAGAACATGGTGGAGGCAGCAGGAGTTTTTGCCGTACACACAGCAGGGGAACAGCTGACATTACTGAACCCCAGTAACAACAGGAGCAAGTGTTGACTGTGCTAACAGCACTTCCGAGCAACAACTGGCGGTGTTGTAGCCCAGGGATGAGAAGAGAACATGGTGGAGGCAGCAGGACTTTTTGCCGTAACACACAGCAGGGGAACAGCTGACATTACTGAACCCCAGTAACACAGGAGCAAGTGTAGACTGTGCTAACAGCACTTCCGAGCAACAACTGGCGGTGTTGGAGCCCAGGGTCAAGGAGGATGTTTAAATACTATATCAAGTATTTTCCTTGTTACGTGTCAATTAAAAATGTCTATACTCCAAACAAGAGAAATATAACCTTTAGTACCATAAGATGATGATTTAACTTAAAAAAATATATGTAAATTAATAATTGACAACATAAACGCATACATTAACATGTTGAAAAGCAATGCAAACCACAATTAAAATAGGTTAAATAATCTGCAAATAACGGTTTTAAATAAAGCATACAAGTACATATCAGAATCCATTAATGATGGCTAAGTAACGTATGTACACCATTTTTATTGTGTAGACAATGAATGGTGACTTAAAAACATAATCAGCATTTACAAGTTATCTTTGACATTCATAAAACTTTACATTTGGTGAATAATATCACTAAAAATTTTTAAAAAATATCTAAAATTTCCATCACGTAATACTGATAATATATGTGCCAATCATTTATATTAACAAACAAAAAATTTAAAAAGTGCATAGTGCAGAGTGAAAACAGATATTTATGCCTGACTGTGGACTTGCAAGCATGACAACGGATAGATAAGGTATATATATGAGACTGCATAGCCACAGATGGTGAATGGCGATGTAATACTGTACCTCAATAAAGTGTGCGTTACTACTACATACTTTTTTTTATATAGCTTTATAAAAGGTTACGTGCATGTATGGTTGCGCCTTTGTTTGGACGCACAGTACTGGCTTCCTGCTGTGAACGCGTTGGGTATTGGAGCGTCTGTACGTCTTATGACGCAGACTAACATTCACGGTGCGCATCGTTCATCATCGCAAGCGTACCGACAAACACAAAGGCATTGTCATGACTGCTTTACTCAGTAAACATGCACCTATGATGAAACATACACGCATGTGCCCTATTACATAAACAAGCTACAAGAAAAACGCGTGTGAGGTGTGACACAGCTGTTTTGTTAAGGTACAGTATTATATCGACATTGTACAGATGTCGCTATTCAGTCTGTAAATAGATATCATTCACCTATTCTATCAGTTGTCGTTCTTTCAGCACCACTTACATGGTATATATTTTGCTATTGTGACTATGCACTATTGATTTACCAAGGTAATGCATGATTTTTGTAAGCGATTATCATTGTTTACATGAAGGACCTTTATGATATGGGCTGTTAACTTTCTAATTAAATATGTATTTTTTAAAATGACACAAATATAAGTAATGTTGAAGATGACTATTCCTACATGCATTGTTTGCACAATATTACGGTGTACTTCACGTCCCTTAATCAACATTGGATTATTATTATTTACTTGTATGCTTTTATTTAAAAAGGCAAGAACACTGAAGTCTAACCTTCGCACTGCAGCAGTTGTCAAAGTTCAACCACATTATGCACTTACAACATTGCAGCATTTGAGTCATGATGTGAGTTGGATTTGTCTAGCTATGGAGTGACAAGGTTGACATCAGTATCCTATAGCATAAGTAGGCTTTTGTGTTTGCATTTGTTTTCGACATGTGCATATCTGTTAATAATATGTCACAATTATTTTGTTACAGATTTGTGACAAAGACTAATCATTTTATGGTTTTAAAGTTGACGTTTCAAATGTTTACAGCTTAGAAATCAGGGTGTAGCCTCATATCTATGTGTAGCACTAGACTTTTGACATGTTATGTTTTTTTCACCTTGATTAGGTAGCTAGCAGTAATTTTTGCCGGACACACAGCAGGGGAACAGCAGGCGGTACTGAACCCCACAAACACATCAGCGATTGTTTTCATCTGTGCATCTAACACTTCTGAGCAGCAAACTGGCGGTGTTGAAGCCCAGGGTCAAGGAGGGTGTAGCAGAGGCCTAGTATGAGATGTTTGAGTTGAAGTTGTAGTTAGCTGCAGTAATTTTTGCCAGACACACAGCAGGGGAACAGCAGGCGTTACTGAACCACAAACACATCAGCGATTGTTTTCATCTGTGCATCTAACACTTCTGAGCAGCAATGGCGGTGTTGAAGCCAGGGTCAGGAGGGTGTAGGCAGAGGCCTAGTTGAGATGTTTTTAAGTTGAAGTTGTAGTTAGCAGCAGTAATTTTTGCCAGACACAGCAGGGGAACAGCAGGCGTTATGAACCCCACAAACACATCAGCTTTTGTTTTCATCTGTAAAACTAACACTTCTGAGCAGCAACTGGCGGTGTTGAACCCGGGGGTCAAGGGGGGTTTTTAGGAAAAAATTTTGATTATTGCCTTGTTGGGGGGCCCCATTAAAAATAAAAGTACTTCAAAAAAGAAAAATTTTAAATTTTACTAGGACAATAAAATTTTTGAATTTCAATTCCAAGAAAAAAAAAATTATTTAATTGGACCCCTTTTGGGTTTTTTTCCTTTTTTAAGGGTTTAACTGAAAAAATGGAAAAAAATTCCAAAGCTTTCCGAAAAATGGGGTCTCTTCATGGGCAAACTAAAAAAAAAAATGAAGAATCACATATTTTACAAAAAAAGGGGAACAGGGGAATTGGTAAGAAAAGTGAGGGAAAAGGGGACAAGGGGGGGAAAACCGGGCCCCAAAAAAATGAGAACGGGGAAAATAATTTTAATCAGCGCCAAAAATAAAAAAAAAAAAAATAATGGATTTCCTGTGGAAAAAAAACTTTTAAAACCCGGGGTTCAGGGGAAGATGGTTTGGGAAAATTTACTGGTATTAAAAAAAAACCTTAAAAAAAGAGAAATTTTCAAAGGGGTTTCAGAATATAAGTCATTTTTCCCCTTTGGGGAATGTTAGTGGGGGAATGAATAGATCACAGGAAAATTTTGTCTTCCCCTTTTATAATTAAGGGGAATCTGCGTCTCTCCCTTTTTCCGGGGCCCCATGAAAACAAAAACCAACCCCCCAAAACCCGGGGCAATAAAACTTTCTTTCCTTATCTGGAAAAAATTTTTCCAATTTTTTAATTTTTTTTTTCCCCTCTGTCATAATGACCGTTCTAAAACACGTCACTTACTTGCTTCCCAAAATTGCACTTTTCCTGGTCCGTTTGAAAAAATTTTTATGTGATGCTTCATTTTTTGTTTTAGTTTTTCCCCCTTGATGAAGAGATTTAGTACCGGGGAAATTTTGTTTTTGTTACCTTTTTTTTCAGTTATCCATTAAAAGGTTCCCCAACCCAAAATGAGGCCCCCAAAAGTAAAAAATTTTAATCTTTAAAAGGAAAAACACGGTACAAGTTACACTTTTTCCAACCCCTTAAAAAATAAAAAAAAGAGGGGGGGAAAAAAAAAACCCATATATGATTTTCCAACAAAAATTTTGGAAAACACACCATAAAAAAATTGGTTTTTAAAAATTTTTGGTTTGAAAATTTTAAAAAATAAAACCCCAATTTTTAATTTATGAATAATAAAAAAAGGGGGGGGGGGGGGGAACGCTATTTTAAACCATAACTTGAAAAAAGAATCATAAATCATAGAAGGGTAGAGTTGGAAAAAGGGCCTTTTCCTGGGTTTCTGGCCAACCCCCTGCTCAAAAAAAGGATTCTCAAATTTTCCCCCCCGGGACAGATGTCTATCCACCTCTGTTTGAAGACTTCCTTTTGAAGGAGAACTCACCCACCTCTTGTGGCCCCCTTTTAAACTCATTGATCCCCTTTTAACGCAAAAATTTTTTCAAATTTTTAAAATTTTGTCTCCTCCCTTCCCCTTTTTTACCCCCTTGCTTCTAGTCTTTCCTTGGGGAAATGGAAAAAAGAGGGCCCCCTTTTAAAATTTTGACACCCTTTTAGATTTTTGTCCCCCAGCTTTTTAAATTCCTTTTCAGTCTTTTTTTTTTGGGAAGCTATAAAACCCAAAACCCCGCAATTTTTTTTTTTTTTTTTTTTTTTTTAAATAAAGGGTTTTTTGCCGGGGGCCCAAAATTTTGGGGCTCTTCTCTAAAATTGCTCCAGTTTGTTGATGTTTTTTTAAAAAAATTTGGGGCCCCCAAAAATGGACACAGTTTCCCCCATGAGGTCTGACCAAAGAGGGTGAGGGCAATAAGGGGCCTCACGTGACTAACTGTATGTTTGTTGTTTCACCCCCAGAATTGCATTTGCCTTTTTTTCTGCTGCATCACATGTTAAAAAATGTTAAAGTTGGATCAATTAGTTTCCCCCCCCCTTTTTTTCCCTGTTTTTAATTTTGCCCTTTTCCTCCCTTTTTTTATATCCCCTTTTTTTATTTTTATTGCCCAGTTTTATTTTTTTTTCTTTTTTTCCCCTTTAAAAAACCATTCTTTTTGTTGTGCCCCTGCTCCAGTTTTTGTATACTTTTGAAAACCCCTCTCTCTCTTCTCTAGTAATTTTCTAAAACCCCCCTAGCTTTGTGTCATCAGAATTTAAATTTTTCCCCCCCAAATTCCTTCATTTTTAAAACATTGAAAAGGGTGAACAATACAGGGCCCCCAAAAAAAGCCTTGGGGTACCCCAATTGAGGGGAATTTTTTCCAAAGGTTTTTCAGCCCTTTACAACCACTCTTTGGGGGCCCTCACTAAGCCGTTATGAATTCCAAAACCAACCGTTGCCCCTTTCCATTCCATACTTTTTTCATTTTTTTTAAAAAGGTTTTTTTGAGATACTTTTTCCAAAAAACTTTTGAAGTCAAGATATTAAAAACTACTGAAAATTTTCCCGATCCAAAACCCGTCAGTGATTTTAAATAGTGAAAACAAGGGGTTTTTTAAAAATCACTCCCCCTTTTTCATCATTTGGGGAATTTTTAAAATGACAGTCACAGAATTTCAATTATTTAAGTTTTAATTTTAAAAAGTTACTTTGTACAGCATGTATGACTTTCCAGCTTTTGGCTCCTTTTTTGTGGGGGGGACACAATAATGTACGATAAAAAATAACCATTTAAAAAAACATTAAAACATTGCCCCCAAATTTAAAAAGGGGGGCCTGCAATGTAGGTGAAACAAGGCTACGGATAGCAAAAATTTTTTTCTTTTGGGGTGTATCAGACCCCTGGGGAAACCCCCATGGGGAAAAAGGGGTTTTTTACTGTTGTAATAAAGTCTTTTAGCTTTTAAACATGCATTTTTTGGGGTTTTACAGTGTTTTAAAGGGGGGAAAACAGTCCGGTTGGCAAGGCTTTATCCGTCAAACACTACCTTCCCCCTGTCACGCGTAGGGGGGGGAGCGGTTTTTCAATTTTAAGCTCTATAAAAGTGACGTTTTTGCAGCTTTTTTTCGCCCGGGGCGCCCCAAAAAACGACAGAGTAATCATTTCTGTTAATTCTCCACCCCTGACCAAAAAAAAAGGGGCCCTTCCCCCTTTTAAAAAACTACAAACTAAAAGATAATGGTTGACGCTGACTTTATTGAGGTACAGTATTTTTTTCCCCCTTTTTTCCCTGAGTAACTTGCACCCCTGATACCATATAACCCCTTAAATTTTTTTTTTCTGTTGTGGGGTTTTTTTTTTCCCCCGGCACTTGCAGGTTTTAAAAAAACCTATTGTCATATGCATGATGCCCTTTCAGATGTAATAATTTATTTTGGGGCATTATTACCAGGGGTTTCATGCCGGCCATTTCATATAGGTGTGTGAAGTTTTTGGGGTTTGGATCAGTAGTGTATTTTAAAATGTCTGTATAAATAAAACCGTGATGATGGATGAGGTTTTTTGATTCTTTTCACCCCTTTACTCATTATCTTACAGGACAGATAAATTTTTCCTTAAAAAGCTTTAAAATTATAAGTATGAAATGTATTTTTTCCCCTTAAAAATTAAAAGTAAAGACTATGTTTTAGTTTTTTTTTTCCCCCTTTTTTTAAAGCTTTTCGTTTTGTGCGGGGATGACAAATTATTATTTGCCCCTTTTTTAAAAAAAATGTATCATTAGGCCTGGAAAATTTTAAAATTTTCCCTTTTTTTTGCATAACAAGGGTGACGGCTCTTCCCATTTGGGGAAAAAGTTGGGCGGGGTTTTTTTTTGTGAATGTTTTGGGAACAGGGGACTTTTTGGGGCGGACACACAGCGGGGGGAAAGCGGCGTTTTTAACCCCCCAAAAACTAAAGCTTTTGTATTGGTTTTGTGGACACGCACTTCTGAGCAGAACCCCGGCAGTGTTGTACCCCCGGGGGTTGATTTTTAGGTGGAGAAAGTTTAAATAACAGGAAAACCTTTTTTCTTTTGGAACCGTTTTTTAATCGAAAATGGACAGAAAAAATTTGGCGAGACCCCCTGCCTTTTTCTTTTTAGGGAAAATCCCCGGTTCATTATCGGAGGGTTTTTCCCAAAGGGGACGGCCCCGTTTTTCCCCCCCCGCACACTAAAGACGCGCTCCCAAAAATACATTTTGGAGCGGGGGAACCCCGCCCCCCCCAAGCTTTTCTGGCTAAGCTTGGCCATGTATCCAGCTTAGAGACCCAAAAAAATTTAAAAGGGGGGAGCCATCTGGGGTACATTAGAGGGAAAGACATGTACTGTTTTCCCCCCTTACGGAAAAAGTTTTCCCCCCGCTGAAAAGGGCCGTCTCGGATGGTGGGGGGGCATTGGGGGGGCTGCCAAAAATTTTTCCCCCTTTGGGCCTATGGGCTTTTCCCCCTGCGAGGGCTGCTTTTTCCCTCTTGTTGCCGGCTTTCCCACTTTCCCCCACGCACAGAGCCGGGGTTTTAAAGCCCCTAGCAGCAGCAGTGCTCTCGGTGGGTTTTGGGAAAAAATTTTGGGGGTTTCACCCCTGTGTTTTTTGGGCTCCCGCATTTTTTGCTCCCCCGGGTTAACGGTGTTATGAGGCTTTTTTTGTTGTCCCGGGGTTAGCGAGGGTTTAGGGGGTGTACACCCAAAAAAACAACGTTGTGAGAATGGGGCGTTTTGGCGGGGGTTTTTTTAGGGGCCGCAGCTTTTTAAAAAACCATGTGCTCAGACTCCCCCAAGGCCAAGAAAAAAGGGCCCCCGGGAAAAAGGTCATTCTGCCTGCTCTGCTTTAAAAACCCCCCCCTTTGCTCTACATACGATAGACGTTGTGTACCTCCCTTGGAGCGATGCCCCCCTCCTCCTTTTCCCCCCTCCTCACCCCCCTCAAAAAGTGAGCCCTGCCCCCCCCTTTTTTGGGGAAAACCAAAATTTTCGTGACTGCCCCCGAAGGGATGGAATTTGGGGAATCCTCATCCCCACCTTTTCCAAAACATCACCCCCTTTTTGCTTGAAGTGTTTTTTGAACCCCCCAGATAAGGGGACAGTCGGGGGGACTAGTCCCCCCTTTTTGCACCGCCATCCGCATTGACCATCAAACACACGCAAAACGGGGGCAGATTTTCCCTTTATAGAGGCCCACCAGTAGTGGTAAAGTGTGAAAGGGCAAATTGCGATTTTATTGCGCCTGAGGGAGCTGATACCCAAAATTAAAATTTTCTGCTGCTCCCAAAAACCGCCCAAAAATATGAAAAATTTTGGAATTCCCCCCCTGGGGGGTAGGGGCACATATAAAAGCGTTTTTCGGAAGGCGAAATCTCGTTCCCCGACTGCAATGGCACCCCGGCCCCTCCCCGGAACGTCGAAGTGAGCGCCCCTCTGGCCCCGGCCCTTTTTGCAGCAGTGAAAACAAGATGGGGTACCCCCCAAAAAACTCTCCGGGGCCAAGTTGAGCCCCCATGTGCCAGACGGGGATTTAGTGGGGTTCCAAAAAGGCCCCAGCTGCCCCCAAATTTCGGCCTTGCCCCCATTTTTAAGCCTGGCTGGAGTTTTTGTGGAAAAAAACCCCACTTGCCCCCCCGGGGTTAGGGGGTTTTTCCAGGCTCCTGCGTTTTTTGGCTTTTTTCCCCATGGAAATTAATTTCAGGAGGGCCCGGGGTTGATTTTTTGGCCGGGGGCTTGGGCTTTTCGGTGCATCAGGTAAGCTTTCCCCCGGGCCCCCAGGTGGAGGTAGACCAAAAAGGCTCCTGGGGGCGATGATTTGAGGAAAGGGGAGTAGGAGGAGGAGAAAAGGGGAAAAAGCCTTGATTCCTTTTGCAACCTTTGGGGATTGGGCCCCAAAAACCACGTACACGCCACTCGCAAGATCTGTCCCCGGGCCCCCAAAACCATTGCCCCAAAGGGGCAGTGAGGGAAAGGTAACCCCCCGGCCCAAAAGGGGTACGGTCCACGCATCGGGGTTTTGGGGGTGGCCTTTGGGGTACTGCCGGCGTTTGTACAAAATTTTAATTTTTCCCCCCAACCCCAGTTTTTCCCCAGGGGGGGGGACGGTTTCCCCTTTTTAAAATAAAAGGGGCTGGGCATTTTGTTTGTGGACCCCCAATGCCAAAAATTAAAAGGAAACGTCGTCTCCACCCCCCTGAATGACAGCTTTTAAAGGGGAACAGGTTTTTTTGCAACCCCAGTTTTCCCCGAGCCTGTGATCGTGGAGGGTTTTCCCCGGGAAAAAGGGGCCTTCTTTTCCCCCCTTGGCCTGTTTTTAAGAGGCTGTTTTGGCCTGGGGTGTGAGGATCCCCAGGGAAACCCCTTGCGTTTTTGGTGGAAAACCCCACTGGGTCTCTGGACAACGTGACGAGGTTCTTCCATGGCGATCCTGGGGGGAAGCCAAACCAGCTGTGTGTGGCTGGGGGAAAAGGGCCCCAAAACCCCGGAAAAGTTGTAGGTGCTGCTGTAGGTTGGCCTACATCTCCAGTGGGGTTTTGGGGAATCAACCACGTGTTTTGGGGCCGCACATTTTTCCACTTTTTGGGGGTAAAAAAGGTTTTCTAAAAATTTTTTCCTTTTTTATTTTTGGGGTTACACGGGGTTTTTTTTTACATAGCAAATTTTCATCTGAAAATGTGTAAAAAAAGGGAAAACCAAAAGAATGAAAGTCCTGGGAGGGGGCCCCTTTTGGGCCCCGGGGGAAAAGACTGCTAAAAAGGGTTTTAAAAAATGGGGCTACAGGAAAAACCGGGGGGGTCTGCAGCCTACCTCCCCTTCTTTTGGGGCCGTTGGGGAAATCTTTTTCCCAGATGCTACCCCCAAATTTTCCCGTTCCTCAGGGGGATTTTGGGGGGCTTTGGACCCCTTTTATCTCCATCCCCCTTTCCCCAAACCTGTGCTGTTGGGGGGCCCGGCCAGCCCCATGCTCAACAAAACTGGCAACTGAGTCTCAACATCATCAGATGCGTTCTGCGGTTTTTGACCCGGGGGACGGGGTCACCCCCTTTTTTACATTGGGAAAACAAATTTGCGCATCCTGCATACTGCCTCTTTCACATTCCAGTTTTCTGCTTGGCTGGGCCCCTGTTTGCAACCCAAAAAAAATTTTTAGAACAGAAGCAAGACCAGGGGGTTTCCTTTCCCCTAACTCCTAAAATGCCTGGGAAAATTTTGGGGCGGGGAAGGACGATGGTTTTCAAAAAATGCTGTGGTCCTTTTTAAAGGAAGGGGGAACAATTTAAGTCGATGCATTGGCTTGCCCCCCCAACCCAACGGCTTCAATTTGTTTTTTTCCCCCAGCAGGGGGGGGGCGCTGAGCTCCCAAAAATGCGCAAAAAGGAAAAACTCAAAAGGGAAAAAAAGGTGGATGCTGTGTCATGGGGGGGGGCAGCAGCCCGAATCCCCACGTCCTCTCCCTGCTTGGGGAACCCACGGCCAAGACCAAGTTGGGGCCTTTTTCCCGCCTTCTTATCTTGGTTGATTGATAAAGAAAAACAGAAAAAATTCAAAAGGGCCAAGGGGTTTATTTTTCCCAAAAAACTGCAGTGAACACTGCAGAAACTGTTTCCGTAGCTTTTGGGGAAAGGGGCCCCCTTTTGTACTTCTATTGTGTTTTTAACCAATGTATTGAAAGGTTTTGGGAACGCTTTTCCCAAAAAAAAAAAGATTTTTTTCAAATATAATGGAGTGCACCCATTTTTAGAAAAATGTAAGGATGAGGAGTTTCCCCCCGGGGCAGCAGACACAACCCCCTAGTGGGGTTAAAACTAACTGGAGCGTGATCTGCACTCAAAAAACAAAAAACCCACGACTGCAGTGAACCTGAAAAAAACTGTTCATATTGTGAAAGGCCCTTTTGAAATTTTTAAAATGTTTGCAACCAATGTTTTTGTTTACGGATGGAAGCGCGTACAAAATTGGTTTAGATTTTTTTAAATTTTTTGGGAGCCCGCACCAATTAGAGAAAAATTAAGGGGGAGGCAGTGACACCCCGCTACAGACAAAAACCCCGCAGTGGTTGAAAAAACTAACTGGAGCGTGATCGCACTAAAAAAAAAAAAAACCCACAGATTTTCAGTGAATCTGAAACACAAATGTTCACTATCTGTGAAAGGCTCCTTTCTGTACTTCTATAGTTTTTTGAACCCCCTGTTTTGTTACGGTTTTAAGGCGTCACCTAATAGATTAGTTTTTTTTTAAAAAATAATGGGGCAGCACCAATTAGAGAAAAATGTAAGGGGGGAGGCGTGAAAACACGCTCAGAAAACAAAAACCCCGAAAAGGGGGGAAGAACAAAAGGGGGTGATCTCACTAAAAAAAAACAAAACCCCCAGACAAAAAGTGAACATGAAACACAACTATTCCTATCGGTAAAAAACTCCTTTTTTTACTTTTTTGTGTTTGCAACCAAAAAGGTTTTTTTTTTAAGGATGGAAACGGTCCCCTAAAATTTCTTTTAAAAAGGGCAGCAAAAAATTCACTAAAGAAAAAAAAAGGGGTCGTGAGGGGCACGTGCAGATCCCCCCAGACAGCTTGGATGCAGAGAAACCCCGCAGCGTCCCCTGCACCCTACACACACCCTTTTCCCCAGACCCCTTTTTAAAAAAAACGGGGAAGGAAAAGGAAAAACTTTCAAAGGGTTTTTAAAATAGCCTGCCTAAAGCAAAGTACACCAAAACGCTTTTCAAAATGTCCTCAAGTCAGCAAAGCGCGTTCTGTCCCAAAATGAGTTAAAAA